>JARHVA010010366.1:107500-112500 GCA_037957365.1 Torreya grandis | reverse complement strand
TCGAGATATCCCAAAATGTTTGATTCCATCTCTAAAAAATCACTAAGCTTACACATATTTTTATTTTCCTTAGGGCTTGGTAAAATTAACAATTATAATTTACAATTAAATTTGGAGCATATACTAACAATTGGAAGATTATCCACATAACAAATAATAGGTGACATTTAAGGTGATCATGAATGAGTTATTGAATTATTGAAGGCCATCATAAATAATGGTGGTTATCATTAGGGATCAAATTTATAGGGCTCTTTCTAATTTCAATGTGTAGTTCATATATTTGTCTAGCCCTTCCATGATGAAAAGTTGAATAAACATTTAAATTTCATTTGAAAAGAGTAAACTAAATATGCACTTCATAAAAATAAGAGTGGGTACTTATTTTAATTATGAATCATAATCTTAATAATTAAAGCATATGGAGAAAAATGATCTCTTTTTGGGTTCCATGTAGGGCTTACCATAAATGGTACAAGTTGCAGGTTAAGATGTGTTAGCTACTAGAACCTAACTGATATCTTAGTAAATACAAGGTACCCAAATGTAGTAACCCAAAATGGTATTAAATATTTCAAGAAAATCTCATTGTGACTCTTATGGTCATGGATTACAACATCAATTCCATGATTCTTTATGTCTAAAGAGAAAAAGAGATCCATCATTAAACCAATAAATTAAAATATGTGTGAGAATAACTCACACAAAAAATTAAATAAAAAATATATAAATTTAAATTCATATATGAGAAACATCAAATTCAAAAATCAAGTGTAAGACACAAAATTTTGATCACTAAATTAAGAACTATCTCTCATTTTTAATAGCTACATTGAGAATTATCTTTCATCAACTCAAGGGTAGAACAAGTAAATTGATAACACTTAAAAAAATGGGAAAAATGAACTATATTTTATAGCTAAACATATAATGTATTATTATGATATGCTTGGCCTACAAATACATTAGAATCAACTATACAAGCACACTATGCATTGGTTGGTTAAAGGCTTTATGTTGAGCCCTAACAAAAAATAGGGGAATTTCTCACCAAAATCAATAATAAAAGATCCAATAGTAAAAAAAAAAAAAAAATTAAAAAGAGTTTTTCAATTTATGTAGGGGTCTTGAATTATATAATATACACTTCTTTTTTGTTGTCCCTTAAATCTTTTGATTTGGTGGACATTATTAAAATCTTCCATTGATTCACATAGTATATGTTCATTAATGATTTTATTTTCTATTTGTGATACATGATTATTAATTTATCTGCTGGTTAAAATTTTATTCTTTAAACCTTTTAGTCTAGAAAACATTATTTAAATTACCATTCATTCATATAGCATATGTTCATTCATAATTTTATATTAGGTTTGTTATACTTATATGAGTACTACTTTATTTACCCATTAAAATTTTATCCCCTAAACCTTTTGTTCTATAGAACATTATTAAAATGTTTCTTTCATACATATAGACTCCTTTCATTCATTATTTTATTTTCTATTTGTGGTATATATATGATTAGTACAGTTTTTACTAATTAAATTTTGGGCATATTTAAATAAGAAAATGGCATAAACTCACAAATTTCGCTCATTTCTAAGAGTTCATTCCTTTTCAAATGTTGTATATAAATGGACTTGAGTGTAATGTACATGATCTTAACAAAATTGTAGTGGTTGTATCCTCAAATAAGGGGATATATAAATAAAGACCTACACATGTGTGATATGGAACTTGCCCTTAATATCAACAATGAAATATTTAGGGGAAGATACACTAGATGAATGTAATTATATACCTTATAACCATTGAAGTTCTTCATTTTTATTTTGATAAGATTTTTAGGGTACCAATTTTCTTTCTATTTCTTGATCAGAGGCCACATAATTCTCCATAAAACAATAACTCCAATCAACATAGATATATTGATGATATGTAGACAGATCATCTCCGATCCCATATATGTCATGATGAAATCAAACTAGAAACTACCATGGAGAATAAATATCAATTTCAATCCCAACTTAGAGAAGATTAAAAAATAGTGTACTAGTAGATTTACCTATGTTTTCAAGCTTTCAATCTAAAAAAATGAAAACTTGCAAAGCTACAATTTTCTCCAACACTGAACAACCATTGGAAAAATCCCAATAAGAAGCTAAAATTAAAGTAATTTACAAATCACCTAAGTTTTATTCCCAAATCTCAATTTCAATACAACATCAAGTCTTTTCCTCCTCACACTAAAATTTGATAGAAGTTTTAGTGCAACGAACTACAAAGATTTTTTTGGATGAGTAGATTATATTTTTAGGAATTGATATCAGTGTAGATTTTTTAATTTCAATTTTCATTTATCATGATATTTTGTGTGTTCTCTATCCAAAATTTGATGAATTATATCACATGTAAAACTGATAATAACAATTGAAATTTATAAAAAAATTGTCATACTATCCTCTTGCAATTTTTGAGATTCTTACCTACATTGATAATTTTGAGCATTTTCTAACATATCCCTTATTTTGTCATTTTTAATATGCGTTCATTCTTACAAGTTGTCAAAATTTCTATAAATTTCAATTTTTTTGGCAGCCTATTTTATTGTGTACTTCTCTGATGGATTTGAGTCCCTTGGATAGGTATAAATGGGGTCAATTTTTATCACTAGTTGTCATCATAGATGATGGTAATATTATGTATTTTTTACCTTGGGAAAAGGGAGAAAAAATAATAACATGGGTACCTTCACCATTGGGTATTAGGCCACCATTACATGCTTTGAAATATAAACTTGGAATCAACTTCAATGCATAGTAACTTTTCCAATAAGAAAATTATATACATTGAAGTCTTTATGGCTCTACCACACACTTATTTCATAATGTTTTATTTTATAATATAAGTATATTTATTCACATATACTTATAATATTTATCATCATTATTACTATTATTTTCCAAAATACCTTCATTCCATTTCTCTCTCTCTCTTCTCTCTCTCTCTCTCACACACACACACACACACACACACACACACACACACACACACACACACACACACACACACACACACACACATTTGATGTGGTTATCTTCAATCTACCACAACCATATTGATTAATAATATTTAATATGAAATTATTCTACGACCACCCATTAACAAGGCAACCAACATCAATTCAGTTTTATTTATGTGTCAAATGAAAATTCCCTTCACATGACCCATAACATTAACACATGCCAACAATATCATGACTAAAAAATGCCTTCAATTGAAGGAAGATAAACATGATGGAACCACTCAAAGATGTTCTACCAAGGGTAGTACACTCAATGATAAGTATATATAAAACATCAACTATATAGAAAATTATGAATTATTCAAAATACATAAAAGAAATTAGTTATTAAAATGAAAGCATTACAATTAGAAATACCATAATGTTTAATCATCATATTGGTTAATGTTTCCTCCTATTTCCAATGCACTCAAAAAGAGCGTTGTAAATAAGTATTAAGCTAATGTTCCTTAAAAAGGTCGATGAGGTTCAAAATCACCCCTCATATTTATTTTAATATTCTTTAAAATAGATTCAAAATTTTTTATTCACTCCTTTGGCCTAAACTATGTCCATATTTTCACATATTATTTGAATGGTGTGTATACATACATTATGAACTAAAAGTGTATATCCATATTATTTTGGTTAAAACTAGTTTTATTTAAATAAAGTAGTATGATTTAATGACTTTAATATTTATGGTATTAAACTAATGGAAAGTGAATAATACATACTATAATTCCTTCATGGTTTTCTTTACCTATAGCTATGAATGAGAAAAGATCCATTTAACTTGTTGATCACCTTTAGTAACTATTGGTCACAACTTGTAGCAACTTGGGTACAACCCATAGCAACTAATTTCAAACCATATAATTTATTATGTGTCCCATAATATATATATTTTTAGTTTGTATCACATGTTATGCAGCTTCTATGAAATTCTAACCAACATATATAAAATGTTAGATAACCCATAACAACTGGGAGCTAGTTCCCATAAAACCTAGAAGCTAACTTGTAGCAAGTGTAATTATTTATATGTATTTATGTTTTTTTATTTATTTCATTTCCTTGTGGGAAGCTTCTGAACATAGATCTAGATTTCAACTCTTGGAGTTTACTTTCTTTTAATTTCATTTTCCCAAAATTTACTTTCATACAATTTACAATGTGAAATTATGTTTCTCTATACACAAACATTAAGAACCTCAACCTTTGATGAGGACTAGAGTTGCATATATAGTTTTGATATCTTACATAAATACATGAACATGTGGTCCATATCTCATGACCTGGAGATCTGGGAGACACCTCATCGATTCTTGCCACCAGTCTCCCTCTATAGTATTACATTATTTACTAAATTCTAATACTATCTATATATATTCAACTTGTTTTATTTATTTTTTCTTCAATGAATTTTGCATATGAATGCATAAAAGTCAAAACAATGCTAACTTTATTTATTAGCTTGTTTATAAAAATTATTTTGACCACCCCAAAACAAAAAGACAAATACAATATTTACTTCTCACTAGTTTATCTTTACAATACATAATTTTTCCTTCATTTTAAAATGTCACATAAAATTTATTCAAAAAGGATCTAATTTTTTTAGTTATAAACTAATGTATTCCAACTTCAACATTTTAATTCAAATAAATAATATTAAATTATAATATATGATTGAGAAAATTTAGGTCTTTTTAAAATATATTTAAGATCCTAAGGAGATCCTAAAATGTTGGCTACCATCTCTAAGTAAGCACTGAGGTTACACAATTTTTTATTTTCCTTAGGGCTTCGTAAAATTAACAATTACAATTTATAATTAAAATTAGAGCATATATCAACAATTGACATCTTATCCACATAGAAAAGAACATGTGATAGTTTCAATGATCATTCATGAGTTATTGAGTTA
>JARHVA010010366.1:75000-102500 GCA_037957365.1 Torreya grandis | reverse complement strand
AGGCTAATATGTTATCTATTTGGCCTCATATTCCTATTTAGGCCCTGCTTAGCCCACATTTTGTCTATCTATGGATCTTATGGAGAGTAGTGGCATTGTTTTTGCATAGGTATTTTTGAGTTGTGATATGAATTTTATAGAGGTATATGGGTAAACTTAGAGTAATGAAAACCACTTCTATGTGGAGACTATGTACTTCAGGACTTAAGATTCTAATGGGCATGCAATTTACCTCACAACCACTCTTTAGCCTCACGAGTCTTTCCTCAATTTTATTCTACTAGATTTTCATTTTCAACAATAACCAATAGGGTCTGAGGAGATAAAAGGAAAATAACTCCAATAATATCTACATTTATGTCCCTGACAAACATGCTTTCCTAAATCCTCTTATCCAAAATATGATTGACATATAGAATTAAGTCTATAAATCAACCCTCATATTGCTCCACTATATTATTAAACACATCAATACTCTTCTATATTATGTGACTTGATAAGAAACAAGCACTTAAACACTCCTCAAAGAGATCGAAAGTGACCATATCTCTAGTCAAGCTAATATTTCACTTCTTGTTCCCTTACTAGACATTAGATGTGTCTCCTATGAGGAGGATATAAAAATGTGCTCTAACACTAGTCTCATATGATTGAAGACCAAAATAACTATTTAAACTCAAAAACAAAGATTTTATTCCAAAACTATTTATATATCCTCAAAAATTTGGTGGCTACAGATTGAATAGATAACAAACAATATCACATGCATTTTTTCAATGTGGATGATGTTGATTGTACCTCTCTTTATGTGGTGAATTATGTGTCTCCATCCACTTCAATGAAGGGTTAAAAAATCTTTAGGCTGGGAAGAGATACAAGACCTCTCCTAAAGTAGAGACTGATTCTGGGACCTCTTTATGTGCTAGTAATCCTCTTATGTTTGTGGAGGAGAATGTCTCTATGATTCCTACCTACTTGTAGATAATATATCATGTAGTACACCCATAATTTTCTATAATACCTATAATATTTAAATCTAATACTATATGTTTTTAATTTTACTAGATGGGATTTTGAGTGCCTAGATTGAGTGTCATGCCTTTCTCTTTCGTGAAACATCCTGCATGAGCACAAGATGGGTATTAAATTGTTACAGAAGGGAAGGCTAAATAAAACATCCCTAGAGATTTCATTTTACAAACAATGATATGATACAAATATTTCATAACATAAATTTAAGCACCAAAAACTAATAACAACAATATTAAAAACATAATTATTATTTTTTTCAATTATGAAAACATTTATCTCTATGATACACTTTCATAGAGTGTGAAAAATCAAACCTAACAAGTATTATAATGTAAGATAAAGCATACATACTTAGAAAAAAAATTAGTTTTTTAATTTTAATTCCACAACAAAAGTCAAATGTGGTTCACAAAAAATAACACTTAATTATTACATAGAGTGTGAAAAATAAAATTATTCAAAATATAAATAGGAATAGGCCACTTTATATAAATTTAAATAGAGAAAAAAAATGTCTTTTATAGGTTAAAACGTGCACATACAAAAAGTAGCTCAAGATAACAATTAATTAGAAAATGTTAGCCATATTTAAAAATAAAATAACTGACTTAAGCTAAATCATATTTTCCATTAAAAATTAAGCAATCCATGTCCACCATTATATCTAAGATAATATTGAATATTGGATTGCAAAATCCCTAGAGTTTCCCAAACTATCTTTATGGAGAAATTAAAAAGATTTCATAATTCTGAGTTTTGATTTGGCACTAGTTTGAAAGGAGATGGAGAGATGATGAGACGAATGAATTCCATTTATTATCTCTCACATTCATTATCCAACAAATAATACTATTCCCACTAATAGTATTTGCATATCTAATTTAACTTTACAAGTGAGGGTTTATTTAAATCCAATTATTTCTGAATGAGTACTTTATTATGTCAAGTTCATTTTTAGGTTCAAGTTCAATTATAGGTTGTAAAGGAGGTAAAATTAGTTAAAGGGATTTTTTCATTTGAAACATCATTGTAAAATGTGCATATATAAAATATATCTCAAGATAACAATGAACTAGAAAAATCTATCCATACGTAACAATAAAAGATATGAATTAAGTCAAAATAGATTTTTCATCCAACTTGGAATAAGTCATATCCACCATCATATTTAAGCTAATATTGATTATTGGATTATAAAAACCCTAAATTTACCCTTATATATTTATGGATGAATAAAAAATCATCCCTATGTCCTTAAGATTTGATTTGGTCACTAGTTTGAAATGCGATGGATAGAGGATGAGATGAAGGGTTCCAATAGGGTTATTATTACCATTACTAATATTTTATAAACTAATTTAGTTTTACATGCAAAGGTTTAATTAGATCCATTTATTTTTGTATGGTTATTTAATTGTGTCAATTTTATTTGAAATTTCAAGTTCAATCCGAGGTTGGAAAGGAGGCACAAATTATTAAGGACATTTTTTTCATTTTGAATGACTTTTCATGATTATCAATATACACATTTTGTGTGTGTGTGTGTGTGTGTGTGTGCGCGCGCGCGCGCATGCGTGTGTGTGCGTACATGTGCACGTGTGCGAGTGGGAATGTATATGTGTGAAAGTAATAGGTATTTTTTAATTCCCATATATTTACACATTTATGAAAATGCAAATAATGTATACAAATTAAATATTAAATATAGGATCAATATTTATACAAGCCTTTGAAATTGATAACTTATTTATCTATGTGGGTCTCTAGTAGATCCAAAGGATTGATAATGTGAGAAAATTCTTGATATTTATGATTTAAAAGCCAATCCATAAAGGGTGACTCATTATTATTTATTTCGTCAAGCATCTTGGAAAATGTATAATTTTACAACATTTTATTATCATTGTCAAATGGAAAGGGTATCCCTTGTTGTAAAAGTTGATCAAATTTCCCTTTCATTACAACTACTTTAATTCTCAAAATGCCCAAATGAAACCAATGACATTTGTTTTTTTCTTTACTACCATGGTTTCAATGACTTTCTTAGCTATATCCACCCTATCCTTAACGCTTCATGTAAACATCTAGTTTCTCAACAACAATAATAAGCTTCATTCTCTCTATTGATAATATTTTAATAATAAGACAAACAGATGCAGAGCCTCCATGAAAATCCTCCTAAGATGTACTGGCCCCATGAAAATCTTTGTCCTCCTTCAACTCATTAGACAACTCCTATCCATAATAGTGGTATCCATCTTGTACTCTAGTTGGTGTAGAGCCTCCCAACCATGGTATTTGTTATCACTATTCAAAGAATGGGTACCCCTGGTAATGACTGTGTGATCTTTACTCCATCAATTATTTTGCTATAGGTGGGGTCCCACCAAGTATATCTCTATTACTGCTATGTCCTACACTAATATTAGATCTGTCTCTCTGCCCATCGGCTCTACCCTATAGATATTATAAATGTTCTCTATGTTGAATATGGCCTCTAGGTCAGGCCCCAACTAGAATACATGCCTCTTGAGTACCCATCAACTCTACCCTATAGAGTCTGTAAATGTCCTCTATACTAAAGATGGCCTCTATTTTGTGTCTTAAATAGAATACATGCCTCTCAAGTAACCATGCAATCACCAATGCATTCACTAGGTCCTAGAGTGATGTAATGAGGGTATGTGTAAAAGCTTCCAAAGTCTTGCACTTGATAGGTGACCTTGGTCTACCATTGGTATAACATCTACCTCCTTAGCTAACCATGTAAGAACTCTCTCTCAATTGGTCCCCTCACACAACCCATCTATATGGTTGGCCTCTTGCTCACATATGAAGGTCCTCCCTCCTCTAGTAGGATAACTTCTCTACATGTCTACACAAGCAAGCAAATTGGAAAATGGATTAATCAACTATCCAAAAAAAGAGTAAGAGTAAGTAAAAAACTAGTAAGCTACTATTTTTTTTATCTATCTACCTATTTTTTCTCGCTCCCTTCTCTTCTGTCCCCTTTTGAGACCTCTTAGGCTCTCCAAGGGCCTATTTTGGCCCCTTACTACCCAAGGCCATGGATTTTTGGGCAAAGTCATAGCTTGAGTAGGCCAGGTCATGGCCTACTTTGGGATACCCTAGGGACCCCTAGGGCTCTTTGGTTCTCCCTCCATGGATCTTTGTTTGGATCCCCATTGGTCCCAATATCTCTATGTCATGAAGACCATCATTTTGACTACTTACTCCACTCAATTTGTTTGTCAAATCATCCAAAATGAGTCAAAATGCATTTAGGGTCTCCCAAACCCCCAAAAATGAATAAATTTGACAAAATTTGTTTATAGGACTTACCCATACCATCATGTGCATCTATGATGTTCTCCCATGTCTACATATGCTCCTTTGGTTTCTCATGGGCTCTCCTCTGACTCTCTCAAAGTGAAAATAAGAGTGAAAATGACCTCTTTTCTCTCTTTTTTCCTATTTTTAGCCCCTTTTTCTTGCCTATTATGGGCCCTTTCTAGGTTTTTCAACCATTTTTGTATTTGAAACCATGAAACCTCTATCTAAGAGGTTTTAGCACATTCTAAGTGTATTGGTATCCTCAAATTTTTAATCTTAGGTTTCCTTAGGCTCACTTTGGCCCTGTTTCAGTTCTTGAGACCCCTTATAGGTCCCCATTAACCTCCCAAACCCATTTCCTATCTTGTGGGCACCTAAGGATATAAGTTACTTGTTTTACTTCTTTTAGTTAATCATTTCTCTACTTTTTGTAGTCCATCCATTCTAACTCCTTCTCTTTCTTGTTCATCATGGCTGTAGATAGTGTTGTCAACTGGCTACAGTGGTTTGAGACTTGCTCTAGTCTTGTCGACTGGTCTTCATCTTCTCTGAACTTCCCCCCACTTTCCCTTGTTACCTCTTGCCATAACTAGTGTTGGTCAATAGTTATTATTATGGCTTGATTTCATTATTTTTTTCCCTCATGAAACTCACTCACACTACTTCATTTTTAGATCACCTTTCTATAGTCATTAGTCTTGCATCCTCGACCCCCATTATGGTGTACCTCTTAGTGGTGATTCACACTAATGGTGGTAGTTGGGGCAACCGAAGACCAATACCTATATCTTGGGTTTTCAATGATCAGTGGGGCTATGAGCTTATCACAGCTAGTTTCTTCCTTACTAGTGATATGAATAATGCCATTGAGTATCACAAAATCATTGGCACCTTGACTGACACCCATGAGCTAGGCACATGTTGTTTTTAGTTATTTTCTAACTCACTCTTACTTATGTCTCGACTCATCAGTGTCTAGGCCATCCATAGCTTTAAGTTGCTTCCCCTCTTTGAGGTGGTGCATGATTTGCTTTCTTTCTTTGAGGTTGTCTAGTTCACCCATATCCATTGCAAGGAGAACACTAGGGCTAATGCCCTAGTGAATGTCATTCTGGATAGTATGATGTGATTTGATATCACTTATGTCACTTCTTTATAGGAGATAGAGGTGGAGCTAGAGATGGAGTTAGATTTTGGATTATGCATCATTTGCACTCTCACTCGTGGATCGTGTCATTGACTTATTTCACTACCATCCTTATCTGATAAGTGTAGGTAATGTTTCATTTTATCTTTATAGTTATTCCTTTTCTTTATTTTGGTGTGGCTTCTAGGTATTTCTTAATACTCCTTTTTCATTAGAATACTGACTATTTGTACTTTGGGGGCATATGTAATAATAATTTCCATCACCATACTCCTCCTTATGATTATACATCAGCTCATGTGAAGACTACCGACCCTGATCATCCTACTCTAAGGCATATGCTACCTATTTAGACCTGTCTCACATCATATTCCTAAACCCTTACATCACTAATTCATATTGGGCCCTTTGCACATAAGATAGGCCTTTTCAGAAACCTTTGTATTAAATAATGATAATAAGATAAATAGATACAAAGACTTCATGTGATGAACCATGTGCATCAGATGTGATCCAATTACTGGTATAATTCTTTTAAGATGTACTAGCCCCAAGAAAATATATGTCCTTCCATAGCTCATAAGACAACTCCTATCCATGATATTGGTATCCATGCTATACTCTAGCTAGCATAGACCATCTTGACCATGGTCTTATTATCACTATCTAGAGAGTGGGTACCCCTAGTGATAATTATGTGATCTGCACTCTATGGTTGATTTGCTATGAGCAGGGTCCCACTAAGTAGATATATGATGCTACTATGTCTTAAACCATTGGTATCTCTATCTCTCTACCCTTCAACTCTACCCTATAAATTCTATAGATGTCCTATATGCTGAGAATGGCGTCTATCCTTGGCCCTAACTAGAACACATGCCTCTCAAGTACCCATGCAATCACCAATGTATTCACCAAGTCTTTAGAGAGTAACATAGTGATTGTATGTGTATAATTTGACAAAGTCTTGCGCTCTATAAGTGATCCTGGTCTACCACCAGGAGAGCAGCTACCTCCTCAACCAACCATACAGTAACTCTCTCCTAGTCTACCACTGGTAAAGTGATACCATTGAAGGGCTTCAAGTTCCAAGTAAAAGGATGCAAGTGGGACCTTGATGGCATCAAAATTATTATGCAGACTAAAATATTATTTTACATGATAGATCCATCTAGTTAGATCTACACCATTGAATTGAGGAAAATTAATCTTCAACCCATGAGAATTGTTAAAAAAAGAAAACCCAGTTTTAGAAGAAGACTCTAGATGTTGTTTGTTTTTCATGGTGGTATGTTGAAGACTAAGGTCAATTTTTTTTTCTTCAAGATCTTTGATGTGGGTATTGAGGGTATTAATTTCATCCTCCATGTTTTGTATTCCTATTTAGGTTACGACCATGACCTGAATAATAGTTTTTTTTTGCAATAGATAGGAAAACTAGAGTTAATACATGTTTAATAAGGAAAGTTTTAAATTTGGGAAAAAATAAAAGGGGTAAAGGGGATTTTACTAATTTTTTTGCATAGTGGGAATATGATTGATGAAGGTGATGGAAATTTGAGAAGTTAAAATGGAAAACTAAAAAAAAAATCAAAGAGGGAAAAAGGAGAAGAAAGAGATGATGAACACTAGAAATTTTTTGAGGCAAACAGACAAAAATAAAAGTTATGGCAAAACCCAAGAAAAGGGAAAATTGAGATTTAAGAGAATTGGGAGAGGAATTGGGATGTGGGATCTCAATGAAGAAAATGTAGGGAATGTAATTTTAGGTGTTTAAATAAAGTTTGAGGATCAATAGGGCTACAAATAGAGAATTATTTCACAAAAATGAAAAAAAAAATTACTCTGATTTCTCTTATCTATTTTTTGCCTAGAAGTAAGTTATTTGAGGGTCTAATGATACTTTATGGATAGTTTTTGGATTCTGGTTTCTATCAAATATCTACCTGTAAGCCCTGTAATAGTCTATGGATACTCTACTGATTGATTTTTTTTAGTCTTCTAGAAATATTCTAAAACTGATAGAAATGGGCCCAATTTTTAATGGCTACCTAAGGGTTTAAATATATCACTCTGGTCACCAATACCATATAAGTGAGTACCATTCTATATAAAATTTGTGTCCATGAATTTACCTCTAAGGGACAACTCTTGGTTTTCCTCACAGATGGGAACTACTCAATCAGGAAGGGGTCAATGCCTATTTTTTTGGTAGGTCCTCTCAATGGGCTATCTACTTTGGGGTTCTTATGGTACTCCTCATGATGAGTTTTAGGTATTCTACCCAAGCACTTCCCATATTTATGCACTCAAGTTTTTACCTTGATCTGAAATAGACTACAAAAAATTAATTAATTGAATTATGCAACAGAATAAAGTTAAGACTTTCTAAAGAAAAAAAATTGATGGCCTTGGAAAGTGCTATGATACCAGATGAGAGGATCCTCCTACAATAATTAATAAAAATTCATGAAATAACAAGGTTACGTAACTATCAAAACACTATAAATATTATATTGATCGCATGCCACTTCAAGGGGCAAGCTCAATACAATAAATTTGTAGATCCCTTCATTGGCCTCAACACATACTTATATACTAATTCAATCTAAGAAAAGACTACTTCCCATGAATGTGGGATAAAAAAAATGCTCAAGGGATGACTTACAAAGCATATGCATCCATAGCAATTAATATACTATCAACGTAAAGAGAAGGGCCACACAGGTTCCTAACATATGTTTTTTTTATGGTTTAAGGAACAAGATTAGGGTAGGAGTTGGTATTATGTTGGTTTCTCCATATAAACATCAATATTATTCTTCATATATATTCCATTTTATTTTTACTACAATGTGGTTGAGTATTAAGGCCTTATTCATGGCCTTCAATGGGCAAAGAGGAAGGGAATCAAGAATTTGAAAGTGTATGGGGATAGTGAGTTGATTGTGCATCAAATAAGGAATATGGTTACCACCAAGAACCATTTGATTAAGTCTTATAATCATAGGGTGTGGGAATTATTTTAAGACTTAGTGCATTCAACATACAACCAATCCCAAGAGAGCAAAACAAGCATGTTGATAGGTTAGTTGTAATAGGGGCGTAATTTGCCACACCTACTGATATAAATGGAGGAAACTAGTCACATATCAATATCATTATGAGGCCTTTTGTTCTTGATAATGAAATATTTTGGTAAGTGTTTTATAGTGACTAGTAGATTGTACAACTTTTACAAGAGGATGTTAAGTTCTCTTCAAGAAATCATAAGAAGTTCCATGATCAATATGAGGATCAGATTGTATAACTGAGGAAAAATAAGATACCTAAGGGATTGGTCACTCTAGAGAGCATCTTCAATTAGAATGACCAAAATAATAAAGAGAATGTGGGCATGTCTACAAATGAGGAGAACTATGAAAGGGTCTTAATCTTCAAGGACAAGCTCCTCAAACTAGGCAAGTTATGCTCTCCATTTGAAAAACAAGAATTCATTGAGTTGTGTAGAGAATTCCATGATATATTCACTTTGGAATATAAGGATCTAAAGGGGTTTGACCATATCCTAGCCCACCATACCATTGCATTATAGCCTAGATTCAAGCTAGTTAGGTAAAAATAAAGGCCTATTAAACTTAAAGTTGTGCAGCTCATGAGAATAGAACTCACCAAACTAATTGAGTCTAAGATAATATTCCCTATCAAGCACTCAAATTTGGTAGATAATATTATTCCTATTAGGAAGAAGAGTGGTAATATTAGACATTGTGTGGACTTTAAGGACTTGAATAGGGTGTCACTCAAATATCATTACCCCTTACCCCATATGGAGTAAATTTTATAAGTTATTTCAGGTTCCCAACACTTATTAATCTTAGATGGGTATTCTAGTTGTAATAAAATTTATCCAAAACTTAAAGGTTTTGATTGAAATATATTTCAAGAACATAAAAATAACATAGTAATAATGAATTCTCTGAGAAGAGATGTTTTATTACTCAAGATTGCAATACAACCATATGTTTATCTCTAGCAAGAGATGTCTGATTTCCATTTTGGGTTACATCTTCATTTATACACATTTTTAAAGGAATAGAAGGATGTGGAAGGTTACCAATCTTGATGGAGATTAAGTGGTTTGACTTCCATGATTTAAAACAATACAAAATTCAAGGAATTACTATTTTTAGAAATATACTATTTTAGACTACACTACCAAACATGATATTTGGGGTACTTCCATTGGGTTTTTGGGGGTCAAAAACCAATGATCAGATATTTATGACATATCACCACATTCTCCTCATTCTTAGCTTTCCAACAATTCAAATGGGAAGTCAATCAGAGCTATGGTGTAAAAGTTATGGCTCTCAGAAGTTTCATCATCAATTGGAGTAGAACCATCACCCGAATTGTCACTTGAATTATTGCCCAAATCACAAATTCTGGTTAATAAGGATGATTAGTTCAAGATAACATTTTCTACTTAATGGGGGTCCTTTGCTTATAGTAATATTCCCTTTGGTTTGTCCAATGTTGGTTTCACTTTTTAGACGGTAATGGATATGTATTTTAAAGGCCTAATTAATGAGATGCTGATAGTGTACTTTGATGGTATAACCATGTTCTCAAAGGATGCAAATGACTAATTGAAACATACTAGGTAGGTGTTTAAGAGATGTAGATAGTAAGGGATGTCCCTTGACCCAAAAAAGTGAATTTTTTTTGTCCATGAAGGTAAGCTTCTAGGACACATTATTTCCAAGGATGGCTTAGCCATTGACCTTGAGAGGATATAGGTTATTCTAGGCCTATAATTACCCTTGCAAAAGAAAGGACTCCAAAGCTTCTTTGGTAAGATAAACATTTTCAGAAGATTCATACCTGGTTTTGCATCTTTGGTTAAGCCTATCACATCTATGCTCAAGAAAAAATAGGTTTTCACTTGGAATAAAGAAGGTAAAAATAGTTTTGAAGACATTAAGAAAGAAATTTCCCAATATCTCACTCTTATAAATCCTAATTTTACTAAGGACTTCAATTTATATACATTTTCTATCCTTGATACTATCTCAGTTATACTTATGCAAAGTAATGATGAGGGTGTTGAACAACCTATTGCAATTTTTAGTCAAGATTTGGAGGATTATGAAGCCAAATACACATTTGTGGAGAAACAGTCCTTGTTGTTGTAATAGGTTTGAATAAGTTTAGACATATGATTTCTAACAACAAAATTCACCTCATGATCTCTCATCCTAGCACTAAGGAATTCTTCTTGAGTAAAGACCTCAATGAAAAGAGGGCAGGGTGGATTACAAAGGTTATGAAGTATGTTGTTGACATCAAGGTGACCAATTTGGTAAGGGGTAAGGGTTTATGTGAGAAATTAGCTTCAAATATCCATGAACCAAAAGATGAAGTTTTAACTAATCAAAACAAGGCTCAACCAGCTAATCTCACACACCTACAATGTTGGCCACAAGAAATCATCAAACTCCTCCAAAATGGGAGTGTCTTAATGGATTGAACAGGTCCAAAAAAATGTATTTTAGATTGAAAAATATTCCTTATTGTCTTGTATATGGTTTTATAAGAGATAAAAATGGTGTATAGTTGAGGTGCATTGATAGTGATAAATTTGAGGTATTTCTTAAAAGTTTTCATAATGGATCAGCAGGGGGTCATTTCTCTCCAAGTACCACAGTTGAAAAGATCATGAGGGTAGGATATTATTGTCCTAGCCTCTTAAAATATTTATATCCTTAGGTAATAAGGTGTCCTCAATGTGCTTTCTTTGTAGGCAAACAAAAACTTGTAGCTCTACCATTGAGACTCATTCAAGTGGATCAACCCTTCATGCAATGGGGTCTAGACTTTATTGGCATGATTAATCCCCCATCAAGTTCTAGCCATAAGTGGATCCTTAAAGTAAATGATTAATTTATAGTATGGGTTTAGGTAGTTTCATTGAAGTAGGCCAATGAGAGTTCTATTTTGGACTTCTATGAAGGTATTGCTACAAGGTTTGAAACTCCCTCTACCATCATTTTAGATAATGCACTTAATTTCATGGGTTCTAAGATAATTTATTTGGAAAATAGTAATGGTATATATTTGAGTACATCATCCTGTAGCTCTAAGAATATGAATGGAACCACCAGTGTTTGGCAGGGTGCTAAAGCAAACCACTAAGAGGCTAGAAGGTTCAGGGGTTCTATGGGTTGTAGGGGATCTATAGTGGCTATCCAGTTTGCCAGCTTGCACAAAGGTATAGAAAAACTTGTAAACTAGGTTCAGGCTAACATTAATAGGTACACAAAGTATGCAAATTACTCTAATGGGTCCAACCACAATAAGGCAAGTAACTAAGACTAGATTATGGAATGCATAAACGAAGTGAGAACAACAATATCAAATGAAGAGAGATAATAATCAAAATGTAAATATAGAAGCTAAGACACTTTAAAGCCAAATTAAAGATGTTTTAAGTAATAAATACATTTCCAATAAAGGATTCAAGATCATGCTTATTCTAGATTTGAGTTATCCTTCCAAGTTAATACTATTGTTTTCTAACAATGCAATGTTCTAGAGAGAGAGAGAGAGAGAGAGAGAGAGAGAGAGAGAGAGAGAGAGAGAGAGAGAGAGAGAGAGAGAGAGAGAGAGAGAGAGAGAGAGAGAGAGAGAGAGAGAGAGAGAGAGAGAGAGAGAGAGAGAGAGAGCAAGTTTTCTAATTTGTTTTAAGCATGTATATCTCTACTATGAAATGAGGAAGGGTTCGAAAGAGATCAATGATATGTAAAAAAGTAATATTTCAATAAATTAAAGTATTCATTAAACATATACAAATGCAATAAACTTTAGAAATTACTCTAAGCAATACATAAAAATAACTGTTTCAATAAAATAGTTCAAACCCTAGCATATACACTACAAAAAACAATGGAATTTCACTTTACATATCAAAATGCCCTCAAATTAATCTCAAGGATGAAGTGCAGATGTTTTACCAACTAGGAATCCAAGCTAGGAATCAATGTAGGAGGAAGACCAAGCTATGTGCAAGTTGAAGTCCAAACTAAGAGCCAAGAACAAAGGAGGAGGTGAAGTTATAACTTGAAATGCTGTAATATCTCCACCTAAGTGCATAAATTAGGAGCAATGCTAAATGTAGGATCTTGGGATCAAACCATAAGGAAACAAGAACAACTGAGAGCATGTGCAGGTATGGTGAAGTTGTTGAGTTGCATATATTTACTCACTTGAAGTGCTGCATTTTACCTATCCAAATATCCTTGAAATATGATGAAGTCTTTATTTTTTTTAAATCCTTGGGATGTCAACTTAGACTTATTTATTCCCTTTTTGTGCCTTTTATTTTCAAAATCTAATTTTGTTTACTTAGATTAACAACTTTAACTTTACCTTAGATGATCAATTTTAACCTTGCATATTTCCAAATTTAGACACATGATCCATTTTGGTTAGTTCAAAAATTCATAATATTTAGACTTTGAATGAATTCAATTCACAACTATTAAGTTTAGAAAAACATCCTAACATGTGGTGAGTTACGATTGACTCACAACATCACAATCTCACACTTTGATTTATCTTTGGAAAATGACTCTGAGGTGAGAGTAATAAAGATTGAAATGCATGATACTTTGATATTGGCTCACACACTTGAAAATTCTTGGTAATCACATCAAATTCCATTTCAACTCCAAAGCACAAGTGAGTGAAATTAGGACGTGTGTTGTGTTGTGATCAGATTTTTGCCTCACAACTTATGGGCACCTTGCAAACCTCCCCAAAATACATAAAATAGCAAGTATCTAAAAATATGATGCATGGAATTGAGTGAAGTATTGGGATCCTTACAATTTATGAGGTAGCTATAGCATGATAATGCATCACATAGATTAGGAAGCCAAGTAAGACCTGTTGAAAGTCACGATCTATATGAAGCCATAAGATGTCACCACATAGTTTTTAATGAGGGTAGACAATGTAAAACCCATTAATATAAACCCAATTAGGTTAATATAGTATTCCAAGGTATCTAAATTTACTCCATAGCAATGATCAAGGTTAATCTAGCCATGATTTTAGGTGATTAAATAAATGATTTGAGATTTAAGATTTAATTTAAATAGATAACATGGATAATTATATGTCTTTTATTAAAGTAAATTTATAGGTAAATATTGTTGTAAATTTGAGGTATATTTTCCATGATATACACTCTACTATACAATAGAGCCATAATCTAGCTAATGCTCAGTAACTCAATGGGGAATAGTTGTGTTTGTCCTACCCAAAACACAAACCCCTTTTTCAAGGGTCATATTTTGTCAAAATCAAAACTATAGTTTGGTCAAAAGGATAAGGTAAATAAATATTGGTGTACATGAACAATGGTGAGCATACACATATAAAACACATATAGAAACAAATACATGGATATGATATGTGACATACTTACATAGTATACATGGACATTATTTGTAGCGTGAGTAATGTACCAATAACAGTAGGTGTTGTATTTTAATATCATCATCAAGAGAATGTTTGAACTACTATTTTTATGATATAAGTTGTGACAGAGCATACAATTAGTATTTTCATCAATGATGATTTTTTTAGTGACATAATATCATTAAACCTAATTACATCTCTCCCTTCTTGCTTTGTCAATTTTAAACTATCTGATTGAAATATCAATCTATTCCATTTTTAATTTAGATTTGTATGTTATTACTATATTATATACAATTTGAATTAACTCTTTATTTACTTCATTTAAATCAAATTAATAAAAAAATAGTAAAATAGGAACATACAAAAAAATAAACTATGGAAATATTGGCCTATGCAAGATTGTGAAAAAAAATAAATGATAATGCTTACGAGGTAAATTTTCCATATAAATTAGATATTTTTGTAGTATTAATTTTTTTTTAAATATATGTATTTCATGTAAAGGGAAATGGAGGGTAAGAATAAAATTTTTATTAGAGATAGTATGTGCAAAGGAAGAATAAATAACAATAGAGTATATTTTGGTCAAGATAATGAACACCAGACAAGGAAGTTAAAAGAGTGTATTACCTATAATTTTAATGAATGTATAATGGTAATTTTTATAATATTTATCCACTATCACATATATTTGATGAACATGGACAATTTTTCCAAAGACATATTCCATAATAGGTGCCTTCTATCACACTGTAGTAGAAGATATTCATGGTCACTCCCATCCACTAAGCCCCACAAACAAATAAGGAACAATATGTAAATTCATGAATATAATAGAATCCTCTAGTCCTATAAAAAATTATCCTATGGAATTTATAGGCCCTAGTCATGTGTACCAATGAGTTTATGCTAGGGTAATCTATTATTTATTTGGCCTCATATTCCTATTTAGGCCCTGATTATCTCACATTTTATCTATCTATGGATCTTGAGGAGGGTGGTGGCATTATTTTTACATAGGTTGTTTTTGGTGGTGATATGAATGTGATGGAGGTATGTGGGTAAAATAAGAGTATTGGAAACCACTTCTATGTGGAGACTTAGTGCCTCAAGACCTAGAATTCTAATGGGCCTACAATTTAGATCACAACCACTGTCTAACCTCATGAGTCTTTCCTTAGTTTTCTTCTACTAAATATTCATTTTTAACAACCACCACTAGGGTCTGAGGAGAGAAAAGGAAAATAACTCCAACTATATATATATTTATGCCCCTGATAAATATGATATAATTTTAAAGCTTTATTGGAATAAGTAACAAGGACTCAAAATCTCATAAAAATATATTTTATGTTTATAAGTACTTGTCATTTATTAATCAAAACCATGTTTTATTAGTATATATTTTTAAATATCATATTTTTTTTAGGAGGAATACAAAAAACAAAGGAGAATAATGAAAAATAGAAAATAGAAAACAAGAGCAAATATGGTAAAAATGAGATATATAGAGAGACCAAAAATAAAACATAAGTTTGAATAATAAGTGACAAGCATTCATACACCCTAAAATAATGCATTGTCCATTATTCATGAAGAAAAAGCTACATGTTAAGGTAATATGTACGTTACAAATATTGATCTCTATTATACACCAAATAAGATAAAGCAAATGATGACTTATCCTTTCACTTAGTCATGTATGAGCATTTAATGTACCTAACTTTAACAAGGAGTCACACATAGACATAGAGACTTAAGAAACAATTATAAACTATGGAAGGCTATCAGTTTTGTGCTTTCAGTATCCTACATATTTGAAAAAAATGAAATCATTATCTATTGAAGACAACATAAGGAAATGAATGTATATGTATGTATATATGTATATGTGTTTGTGTATTTATATATGTATGTTTGTATATGTATATATGTGTATGTATGTATGTATATGTATGTATGTATGTGTATGTATATGTATGTATGTATGTGTCTGTGTGTGTGTGCGTATGTATATATGTATGTATGTATATATATGTATGTATCTATACACACACACACACACATGCACATTATTTTGGGTTTATGGAAAAACTTATGTTATGGCATTGAGTTGGCTATGTGAATGCATTTAAATTAGAATTCCATCATTGAGGACTACTTGGACCATCCCTATTGTGTATGCCCTTGACAAGTTGCATGGGAATTTGTTAATTGACCATGCATTATTTAGGAGGGTCATGTAGTTAGTATTGGTATTAACCTTGTTAGTCATGTGGGCTCTTTTTTTCTAGGAGTACATGCCATACGGTTGATTTATTACCATGTATTACACAAAGACCAGGCCTAATACCCTAATGGCATGCATAATAATTATTGCATCAAGTTTTTATAGCAATAATTTTTTGTCCAAAAAAATTAGAGTTAGAAATTAATGTCAGATATAAGATGTTAAAGAAAATAGTTAAAAAATTAGATGTAAATGCATTCATTGCTCTCATCTAGTAATTAGTTTGACCAAATAATTTTTGGGTTTGATGCATCTCTATATGATATTTAAATAACTTTTTGAATCGTAAAATTTCATTAGTAATTGAAGAAGTTGTCCTAATTTTAATGCTCATGTGTTTCTTGTTTATTTCAAGAATATAAATATTACTTAGATCATAAAAGATTCATTTATAAATTTGATATATGTATTTATACTACAGTTATATTGATTGGACTTCATACATGACAAGTTGTATTGGTTTAAGCCATAACCAGTTGTATTGATTGAAATGTAAGATAAAAAAAAAAGATGTTTTGAAGTCATATCATTTTAGATAAATAATTTTATTCAAGTTCAAAACCAATGCATGCAAGTGGATCTAGTGAGTAGTTGTGATGGATTGAGTGAGTGATTTATATCCAATTTTTTCATTCTTATTTCTTCAGATGACATTACATTCTGATGAATAAATCTAGCTCTTGTAAAGTGGTATTGTTATATAAGTCTTCTACATGAGAAATAACATGATTAGAATGGTGAATTGGGATGTAGGTTGTCCTAGAGCTAGTCCATATCCTTGATTAAGCATTTGGGATAATTTTGGAGTTGGAATATGTCTAATCTCTCATTATAAACTTTGGATAAGATAAAATTCCATAGTTATAATCTATAGATTTGATATGTTATGTTACTCCATTTTTCTATAATCAAAAACCAGTATATATTTTATACTAAGCATTAAAAATATGCCTTTGTATTATATATATATAAACTTTACAACTACCAATGTTCTTGTGAATCAAATATCAAAGGTAAATACAAGAATGATTATTTATCATTTTTATTGGTGAGAAACTATGAATTGGTGGTAAAATGATTTTATGTTAGAAAATGCTTATGTGGATAAGTAATATTTTAGATATTTATCTTAAAACATTACATTGGTTAATACATTTTAGATTTGTTTGAATAACATAGAGGGTGGTAAAATAACAGGTTTCACTTGCCAACTTTAAGCTGACACACTTGCTATGTGATTTTAATATAGGGATCAATAAGAAGTTTGGCCGATTGGATAGGGAAGAATAAGGCATTACATATGATTAATGTAGATAAAATAACTATATTATATTTTAATTTGAGAGCTTTTTCAATTATATTCCTTTTGAAATGGCATCATATGCATTTGAGATATTTTGTAAATGAATTAAAATCAAATGTTCATTGTTTGTTATGATATTGAAATGTATCTCTTAATTATGTTTTGCTAATAAATTGATACCAAGGGTAGTTAGTAATCCAAGTTGTAACCGAATTATGATTCAATACTTAAATAATATAATTGTTGTAATGTCTAAGCTATGCTTCATTAAATAATGATATAAAACTTTTAGCTATGAAATCAATTCTAAGACAATCAATCCTTGATGGAAGGTTTGATCATATGGGTTAAAATAATGTTTGACAAGATAACTTGTAGGATATGATATTCATAATGAAATTCCCTAGCTTAAGCAAGATTTTTTCAGAATATATGCATGATATGTTTATTTTCCTCTAGTAGTTGTATGAGATGAGAAGGTAATTATTAAACGTTGCCTGGATAAAGGGTTGAATCATTAAATAGATCTCAACAATATTAAAATTTAGTATAATCTAGAGATTATAAACACCTGTTGAGGATTAACTTAAATTAGTTCAGAGCCTAGCTCAAATAATATCTAAATCAAGGATTAAAATGGTACTAAGGCTATAACCCTTTTATGTCTATCTTAAGAGAGTTTAAAATTACAACTAATACCTTTCTACCTCAATCATATTTCTATTTATGGACTCATTTCTAGGAGAATAGTTGGATTTTTTACACTATTTTTATACTTGTTTAACTCACAAAGGTGATTCAAAATCGACCTACTAAAAGAAGATAATTTAAGAATTTCATAAAATTAGAGGTCAATAGTGTTTTTACCTATAAATTATCAAACTAACTTTTAAATAGTATAAATAGATTTATTTCCTATTTTTAGTAACTCAATTCCAAACCCAACTTATTTTATAATTTTTGGGTAAAGTAGTCATTTCTTTGCCATAACCCATTCCAAATACCATACTCTTTTAAAGAAATTTCCTTTGGGGTTATGCTCTATGGTTTCCTTAGATTATCTTTTAGCTGAGAGAATAAGTATTCAATGTTAGATTGACTTTTCACCTATCGAAATTATTTTATTCATCACCATTTTGGATTCATTTTAATAACTGTGAGCTGACTATATTTTGGTTTGAAGGATATATGATTGTTTCCCTATGCTTGTCAATTTAGCTGAGTGTGACCATCAAAGTGGATTACCTCAATTTGATAAATTTTTAAGGTTGTGTAAATCTAGACTTGATCTCGGCCCTTCTGTAGAGTCTTTTGTTTGGTGTCACAATCTTGCCTATTTGTAGATTTCTACGGATATATTTTATGAATTATTTGTTAATGTATCAATTTCAATACTACATGTGTGCATACTTAATTCATGTTTATTATTATCTAGTTCACATCTCCCAATTGTAAGAGATTTTTGAGCAGTTTTAAATTTATTTTAAACAAATGTGTGTATGTGTCCATGTTGAGATTCATATGCACATAAAAAAATGTTGTATTTTGGTGTGTAAAATTTGGGCATGACATATACAATCATCTATGAATTTCAACATTATAATGAATATTTCATTTCTTCTATTTTTCAATAGTTAAGGCTCTTTAGGTATATCCAGAAGTATCTTAAGCTTGTAAAGGAATTATGAAGGCACACTTTTCATAGAGAAATTTAAGTGGATGTCTCTCTTCATGTTTTAGAGGAGAAAATTTGTGCACATAGATCTAGTAATATTTTAAATCATTGACTCCATAGGTTGGGAAATTACATGTGGCACTTTACATATATTTTTATGGGTTTGCCCTAACACATTTCAATGAATAAATCATATATAAAAACTTTTTTAGGAAGGAGAGAGATAATAAATATAGATGAGTAATGAAGGAATATTTCTACCTTAAAAGAAGAGGAAAGGTGAGTAGTAGAGAGAGGGAAAAGTTGAATTTGAGTAACTCTAAAATTCTAAAAGCAAAGAGATCCATTGTAATAGTATACTAGTAAGTGAAAACCATATAGGGTAGGATAACTTAGGTATACACTCACTCACCCTCTTACCTAAATTTCCCATCTCTTTCCTCACAGTAGAATTACACTTAGTTTTCTAAGGCACTGCTCAATCTTTGATATTCTATTTAGGCTCCTCTTACTATGAGCATCATCCATGCATGTAATGATTTTTGATGAAATGGAGAATGGAGGAACAATCTCTGCTAGATTATGATATGGGTGGCTATATATACTACTTCCCCTAGGCTATAATGGGTATAACATATATTTCTTAGAACAAGATAGTGGTTGGGTATTGTATGTTGTGCTACTTGTTGTTGTGGTACTTTATATTGATCTCATTTCCTTGTGCACTCTCGAGGGATGTGCTTGGGATGGAGTAATTAACAAGAAGAAGAGATAAGTAGCTATTTTAGGGCCCATAGGATGGCCCATCATTGGAAGCCATGAAAATGAGGCCATGCTCACCGTAAGCTTGCTCACCTTGCTTGTATTCATGAAGCCAAAAATTTGACAGCCTTTACCCTAGGGTCAACCCTAGTAGTCATAATGTCAAACCCATAGGTGGCCAAAGAGATCCTGAGCTCGCCTCACTTTGCCATCAAGCCCCTCAGAAAATTTTCAAAACACCTCATGTTTGGATGTGAAATTGGATTTTCACCTAATGGGGACTACTAGAGGAAGCTTCATAGGATTTTGGATACTCATTTGTTTAGCCCGCGAAGAATTATTGTGCATAAAGTAGGGCATCAAGCAGAGTGTGTAACTATGTTATGTAATATATGTAATGAGTACATAACCAAGGGAGTCATCAACCTTCATCCAGTTCTCCAACATGTAGTTGTTAACAACATCATGGGAAGCGTCTTTGATTGGAGGTTTGATTTAAGCAACTAAGGTGAAGGTGACACCTTAGTAATTTTGATTGAAGAGGTTTATTAAGGAAGAGGTAAACATTCAAGGAAATGACTTGAGGTTCATACCCTTTGGTGTTGGGCCTCACCACCATCAACCACTATGACTAGACTCTGTCTCCACATAGTAATCAGTAAAGCTACTAACAAACATGCATATTTTCTTTAGACTAATTGTGCAACTTGTATCTATCAAGCATTATCCATAAAATCAAAGTAATAGAAAAGGTCAAAGCAACTATGAAGATGAATGGAAATATAATTTAAATGAAGATGTTTTATTTATTCTTTTTATGTGTATTTATATAATAAGTGTTTAACCATTGAGCATGGGTAATTATTCTTTGAATTTCCTTGGTGATCTCAACTACCAAACCCACAGGTTATTCTATTTCATTCCTATATTTCCATACATTGTATCGAATAGTTAAAATAATAGGAGCATTTACCTCTCTTGAAATATCTCATTTTGAGTGTTGGGAATTTGCTTTTGGCTATTGGGAAACATGAACATTTCCCTCTCTATAGAATTATCCTTTGAATTGTTGAGAAATTGTGTTTAGTTGTGTGGCCTTTTTTTAACATGAGGAATTGTGGGAAGATTATAACACCAATTTTTTTACATAATATTTAATATCCTAGAGATATCCCAAAATGTTTGATGCCATCTCTAAAAAATCACTGAGCTAACAAAAAAATTATTTTCCTTAGGGCCTGGTAAAATTAACAGTTATAATTTACAATTAAAATTGGATCATATACCAACAATGGGTAGGTTATCCACATAGAAAATAATAGGTGAAATTTAAGGTTATCATGCATGAGTTATTGAATTATTGAAGGCCATCATAAATAATGGTGTTTATCATTAGGGATCAAATTTATAGGGTTATTTCTAATTCAATGTGTAGTTCATATATTTGTCTAGCCCTTCCATGATGAAAATTTGAATAAACATTTAACTTTAATTTAAAAAGAGTAAACTATATATACACTTCATAAAAATAAGAGTGGGTACTTATTTTTCTTATGAATCATAATCATAACAATTAAAGTAGATGGAGAAAAATGATCTCTTTTTGGGTTCCATGTAGGGCTTACGATAAATGGTATAAGTTGTAGGTTAAGATGTGTTAACTACTAGAACCCAATTGATATCTAAGTAAATACAATGTACCCAAATGTAGCAACCCAAAATGGTATTAAATCTTTCAAGAACATCTCATTGTGACTCTTTTGGTTATGGGTTATAACATCAATTCCATGATTCTTTATGTCTAAAGAGAAAAAGAGATCCATCATTAAACCAATAAATTAAAATATGTGTGAGAATAACTCACAAAAGAAATTAAATAGGAAATATATAAATTTAAATTCATATATGAGCAAATTAAAGTCAAAAATCAAGTGTAAGACACAGAATTTTGATCACTACATTAAGAACTATCTCTCATTTTTAATAGCTACATTGAGAATTATCTTTCATCAACTCAAGGGTAAAATAAGTAAATTGGCAACACTCAAAAAATATGTGAAAAATGAACTATATTTTATAGCTAAAAATATAATGTATTATTATGATATGCTTGGCCTACAAAGACATTAGAATCAACTATACAAGTACATTGCGTGTTGGTTGGTTAAAGGCTATATGATGAGCCCTAACAAAAAATAGGGGAGTTTCTCACCAAAATCAATAATAAAAGATCCAATAGTAAAAAAAATAATATTAAAAAGAGTTTTTCAATTTAAATAGGGGTCTTGAATTATATAATATACACTTCTTTTTTGTTTTCCCTTAAATCTTTTGATTTGGTGGACATTATTAAAATCTTCCATTAATTCACATAGTATATGTTCATTAATGGTTTTATTTTCTATTTTTGATACATGCATGATTATTAATTTATCCACTGGTTAAAATTTTTTTCTTTAAAACCTTTAGTCTAGAAAACATTATTTAAATTACCATTCATTCATATAGCATATGTTCATTCATAATTTTATTTTATGTTTGTTATACTTACATGATTACTACTTTATTTACCCATTAAACTTTTATCCCCTAAACCTTTTGTTCTAGAGAACATTATTAAAATGTTTATTTCATTCATATAACATCTTTTCATTCATGATTTTATTTTTTATTTGTGGTATATATATGATTACTACTTTGTTTACTAATTAAATTTTGGGCATATTTAAATAAGAAAATGGCATAAACTCACAAATTTTTCTCATTGCTAAGAGTTCATTCCTTTTCAAATGTTGTATATAAATGGACTTGAGTGCAATGTACATGATATTAACAAAATTGTAGCGGTTGTATCCTCAAATAAGGGGCAATACAAACAAAGACCTGCACATGTGTGATATGGAACTTGCCCTTAATATCAAAAATGAAATATGTAGGGGAAGATACACTGGATGAATGTAATTATGTACCTTATAGCAATTTAAGGTCTTCATGTTGATTTTGATAAGCTTTTTAGGGTACCAATTTTCTTTCTATTTCCTAATCAGAGGCCACATAATTCCCCATAAAGCAATAACTCTGATCAACATAAATATATTGACGATATGTGGATAGATCATCTCCGATCCCATATATATCATGATGAAATCAAACTATAAACTACCATGGATAATAGATATCAGTTTCAATCCCAACTTGGAGAAGATAAAAAAATAGTATACTAGTAGATTTACCTATGTTTCCAAGCTTTCAATCTAAAAAAATGAAAACTTGCAAAGCTAAAATTTTCTCCAACACTGAAGAACCATTGGAAAAATCCCAATAGGAAGCTAAAATTAAAGTAATTTATAAACAACCTAAGTTTTATTCCCAACTCCCAATGTCAATACAACATCAAGTCTTTTCTTCCTCAAATTAAAATTTGATAGAAGTCTTAGTGCAACAAACTAAAAAGTTTTTTTTGGATGAGTAGATTATATTTTTAGGAACTGATATCAGCGTAGACTTTTAATTTCAATTTTTGTTAGTCATGATATTTAGTGTGTTCTCTGTCCAAACTTTGATGAATTATATCACATGCAAAATTGATAATAACAGTTGAAATTTATAAAAATCTTGTCATACTATCCTCTTGCAATTTTTGAGATTCTTACCTACATTGATAATTATGAGCATTTTCTAACATATCCCTTATTTTGTCATTTTTAATATGCATTCATACTTCTAGGTTGTCAATTTTTTTATAAATTTTAATTTTTTAAATAGCCTATTTTATTGTGTACTTCTCTGATGGATTTGAGTCCCTTGGATAAGTATAAATGGAGTCAATTTTGATCACTAGTTGTCATCATAGATGATGGTAATATTATGTATTTTTTCCCTTGGGAAAAGGGAGACAAAATAATAACATGGGTACCATCACCATTGGGTACTAGGCCACCATTACATTCTTTGAGATATAAACTTGGAATCAACTTCAATGCATAATAACTTTTCCAATAAGAAAATTATATACAATGAAGTCTTTATGGCTCTACTACACACTTATTTCATAATGTTTTATTTTCTAATATATGTATATTTATTCACATATACTTATAATATTTATCATTATTATTACTATTATTTTTAGAAATACCTTCATTCCATTTCTCACCTCACACACACACACACACACACACACACACACACACACACACACACACACACACACACACACACACACACACACACACACACACACACACACACACACACACACACACACACACACACACACACACACACACAGATAACATGGGTACCCTCACCATTGGGTATCAGGCCACCATTATATATATTTGATGTGATTATCTTCAATCTACCACAACCATATTGATTAATAATATTTAATATGAAATTATTCTACAACCACCCATTAACAAGGCAATCAACATCAATTTAGTTTTCTTTATGTGTAAGATGAAAATTCCCTTCACATAACCCAAAACATTAACGTATGCCAAAAATATCATGACTAAAAAATGCCTTTAATAAGGAAGATAAACATGATGGAACCACTCGAAGATGTTCTACCAAGGGTATTACACTCAATGATAAGTATATATAAAACATCAACTATATAGAAAATTATGAACTATTAAAAATACATAAAAGAAATTAATTATTAAAATGAAAGCATTACAATTATAAATACAATAATGTTTAATCATCATATTGGTTAATGTTTCCTCCTGTTTCCAATGCACTCAAAAAGAGCATTGCAAATAAGTATTAAGCTAATATTCCTTAAGAAGGCCGATGAGGTTCAAAATCATCCCTCATCTTTATTTTAATATTTGTTAAAATAGATTCATATTTTTTTATTCACTCCTTTTGCCTAAACTATGTCCATATGTTCACATATTATTTGAATGGTGTGTATACATACATTATGAACTAATAGTGTATATGCATATTATTTTGGTTAAAACTAGTTTTATTTAAATAGACTAGTATGATTTACTGACTTTAATATTTATGGTATTAAAATAATGTAAAGTGAATAATACATACTATAATTCCTACATAGTGATCTTTACCTATAGCTATGAATGAAAAAAGATCCATTTAAGTTGTTGATCACCTTTAGCGACTATTGTTCACAACTGATAGCAACTTAGGTATAACCCATAGCAACTGATTTCAAACCATAGAATTTATTATGTGTCCCATAATATATATTTTTTAGTATGTATCACATGTTATGTAGCTTATTTTAACTTCTAACCAACACATATAAAATGTTAGATAATCCATAAAAACTGGGAGCTAGTTCCCATAAAACATAGAAGCTAACTTGTAGCAAATGTAACTTTCCTGTAGCATCTATTGCTTCAGAATTGTAGTGAATTTGATAGTTAGTTGAGGTTCAAAGTATAATATTGTGTCCCACTTGCCAGCCAAAAAAAATTATAAAATAAATCTTAAAAAAAGTTCATGGTTTTTAACAAAATTGTAAAAATGTATATGCACTACATATTTGTATATATAATCTAAAACATAGTTTTTGATTAATTTCAATGACTCAAAATCAAGATATTTTGAAGATAAGAGGAAAGTGTATGTGGCCTCTTCATGACAAAAATTGGTACAGACTATTGTGTTTTGACCCTTGACACTTTAAATAATATTTCATCCATGATCTAAGGGATATTATGGCTCCTATAAAATGCAATCCAATGTTTAGAATGCCTCACAATCATTATTCCTTTCTTGGATGTGCCTTTGAGACTATTACAATAATGGGACAAACTAGTTTCTATATTGTATTATTCATGATTGTTAGATTCAAGATAATATATTATTTATTCTATCTTAATATTGATATTCATATATTTGTATTATTATAATAACTATTGTTTATGGTTATAACCTCTAGATTATTTACATTTTCTAATCATAAAATGCCTTCCTTATTTAAAAGGGAAGATTTATAGCATGAAAATGAAGTTAGTAGGTGAGTTAGTAATTAATAATCTAGAATTCAAGATAGAATAGAGTGTTGTAATTAGGAATTCAAGTAAGAATAGAGTGTTTTAATCAAGTTTGGATCAATTTGTTATGTACATTTAGTAATTTAATTTGGATTAATAAATAAAGTGTTTTTATAATATCTTATTTTAGGAAAGTAGGGGATTCAAGCTCTAGTCCAACCAAGGTTGGGCTCACTCATAAGGATTTTTATGTTTGGTTACCAATCCGTTAGATAGTTTCTTTATATTATGTGTGGATTTCACTAAATTTATTTCATTCCTATAAGGGTGTCATTTGAATTATTTATATATATTTATGTTTTTTTATTTATTTCGCTTCCTTGTGGGAAGCTTCCAAACATAGATCTAGATTTCAAATCTTGGAGTTTACTTTCATTTCCTAAAATTTACTTTCATATAATTTACAATGTGAAATTATGTTTCTCTATACACAAACATTAAGAGCCTCAACCTTTGATGAGGAATAGAGTTGCATATATAGTTCTGATATCTTACCTAAATACATGAACATGTGGTCCATATCTCACGGCCTAGAGATCTAGGAGACAACTCATCAATTCTTGCCACTAGTTAACCTCTATAGTATTAAATTATTTACTAAATTCTAATCCTATCTATATATATTAACATTTTTTAATTTATTTTTACTTCAATGAATTTTGTGTATGAATGCATAAAATTTAAAACAATGCCAACTTTCTTTAGTAGCTTGTTTACCAAAAGTATGTCGACCACCCCAAAACAGAAAGAAAAATACAATATGTACTTCTCACTAGTTTATCTTTACAATACATAATTTTTCCTTCATTTTAAAATGTGACATAAAATTTATTCAAAAAGGATCTATTTTTTTTTAGTTATAAACTATTGTATTCCAAATTCAACATTTTAATTGAAATAAATAATATTAAATTATAATATATGACTGAGAAAATTTAGATCTTTTTGAAAGATATTTAAGATCATAAGGAAATCCTAAAATGTTGGCTACCATCTCTAAGTAAGCACTGAGGTTACACAATTTTTTATTTTCCTTAGGGCTTAGTAAAATTTACAATTACAATTTATAATTAAAATTAGAGCATATACCAACAATTGGCATCCTATCCACATAGAAAAAATAGGTGACATTTCTGGTGATCATGCATGATTTATTAAATTATTTAAAGCCATCATAAATAATGGTGGTTATCATCAGGGATCAAATTTTAATAACTATTCCTAATTTCAACATGTAGGTCATATATTTGCCTAGCGTTAACATAATGAAAACTTTAATAAATATTTAACTATCATTTGAAAAGAGTAAACTAAATATACACTACTTAAAAAGAAGAGTAGGTAAGTTTACTTACGAATCATAATCTTAGAAATTAAAGTAGATGGAGAAAATGATCTCTTTGTGGGTTTCATGTAGGGCTTATGACAAATGG
>JARHVA010010366.1:35000-70000 GCA_037957365.1 Torreya grandis | reverse complement strand
CCCTGCTTAGAACACATTTTGTCTATCTATGGATCTTATGGAGGGTGGTGGCATTTTTTTGTCGTAGGTTGTTTTGTGTTGTGATATGAATTTTATGGAGGTATATGGGTAAACTAAGCATATTTAAAACCACCTTCTATGTGGAGACTGAGTACTTCAGGGCTTAACATCCTAATGGGCATGTAATTTACCTCACAACCACTCTTTAGCCTCATGAGTCTTTCATCAATTTTATTCTACTAGATTTTCATTTTCAACAACAACTAATAGGGTTTGAGGAGAGAAAAGGAAAACAACTCCAACTATATCTACATTTGTGTCCCTGATAAACATGCTTTCCTAAATGCTCTTATCCAAAATATGATTGACATATAAAATTAAGTCTATAAATCAACCCTCATATTGAGCCACTATATGAATTCCATATTTAATATTACAAAACACATCAGTCCTCTTCTATATTATGTGCTTTGATAAGAAAAAATCACTTAAACACTCCTCAAAGAGATCGAAAGTGACCATATCTCTAGTCAAGCTAGTATTTCACTTCTTGTTCCTTTACTAGACATTAGATGTGTCTCCAATGAGGAGGATATAAAAATGTGCTCTAAAATTTTTCTCATATGATTGAAGACCAAAATAACTATTTAAACTCAAAATCAAAGATTTTATTCCAAAACAATTTATATATCCTCCAAACTTTGGTGGCTAGAGATTGAATAGATAACAAACAATATCACATGCATTTTTTCAATGTGGATGATGTTGATTGTACCTCTATTTATGTGGTGAATTATGTGTCTCCATTCACCTCTATGAAGGGTTAAAAAGTCTTTATGATAGGAAGAGATACGAGACCTCTCCTAAAGTAGAGACTGACTCTGGGACCTCTTTATGTGCTGGTAATCCTCTTATGTTTGTTGAGGAGAATGTCTCTATGATTCCTACCCACCTGCAGATAATATATCATGTAGTACACCCATAATTTGATATAATACCTATAATATTTAAATCTAATACTATATGTTTTAAATTCTACTAGATGGGATTTTGAGTGCCTAGATTGAGTGTCATGCCTTCCTCTTCCGTGAAGCATCCTACACGAGCACAAGATGGGTATTAAATTGTTACAGAATGGAAGGATAAATAAAACATCCCTAGAGATTTCATTTTAAAAACAATTATATGATACAAATATTTCATAACCTAAATTTAAGCACCAAAAACTAACAACAATATTAAAAAAATAATAATTATTTTTTTTCAATTATGAAAACATTTATCTCTATGCTACACTTTCCTAGAGTATGAAAAATCATACCTAAAAAGTATTATAATTTAAGCTAAATATATGTATTTGAAGGTTTATTAAGTTAAAATCCACCTATGTACACTTAATTAATAAAATTAAATAGGTTCAATGGGTAAAATTTAAGGTTCATACATACTTAGAAAAAAAATTATGTTTTTAATTTTAATTCCACTACAAAAGTCAAATGTGGTTCACAAAAAATAACACTTAATTATTACATAAAGTGTGAAAAATAAATTTATTCAAAATATAAATAGGAATAGGCCACTTTAAATAAATTTAAATAGAGAAAAAAAGTTTTTTAAGTTAAAACGTGCACATACAAAAAGTAGCTCAAGATAAAAATTAATTAGAAAATGTTAACCATATTAAAAAATAAAATAAATAAATTAAGCTAAAGTATATTTTCCATTAAAAATTGAGCAATCCATGTCCACCATTATATCTAAGATAATATTTAATATTGGATTGCAAAATCCCTAGAGTTTCCCAAACTATCTTTATGGAGGAATTAAAAAGACTTCGTAATTCTGAGTTTTGATTTGGCACTGGTTTGAAAGGAGATGGAGAGATGATGAGATGAAGGATTTCCATTTATTATCTCTCACATTCATTATCCAACAAGGAATACTATGTCCACTAATAGTATTTGCATAACTAATTTAACTTTACATGTGAGGGTTTATTTAAATCTAATTATTTCTGAATGAGTGCTTTATTATGTCAAGTTCATTTTTGGGTTCAAGTTAAATTATAGGTTTTAAAGGAGGTACAATTAGTTAAAGGGATTTTTTTCATTTGAAACATCATTGTAAAATGTGCATATATAAAATGTATCTCAAAATAACAATGAAATAGAAAAATCTATCCATACGTAACAATAAAAGATATGAATTAAGTCAAAATAGATTTTTCATCCAAAATGGAACAAGTCATATCCACCATTATATTTAAGATAATATTGATTATTGGATTAATAAAAACCCTAAAGTTTCCCTTATATATTTATGGATGAATAAAAAATCCTCCCTAGGTCCTTAGGATTTGATTTGGTCACTAGTTTGAAATGCAATGGAGAGAGGATGAGATGAAGGGTTAGAATAGGGTTATTACTACCATTACTAATCTTTTATAGACTAATTTACTTTTACATGCAAAGGTTTAATTATATCCATTTATTTTTGTATGGTTATTTAATTATGTCAAGTTTAATTGAAAATTCAAGTTCAATCCAAGGTTGGAAAGGAGGCATAAATTGTTAAGGACATTTTTTTTTAAATTTTCAATGACTTTTTATGATTATCAATATACACATTATGTGTCTATGTGTGTGCATGTGAACATGTGCGAGTGGGAATGTATGTGTGTGAAAATAATAGGTATTTTTTAATGCCCATATATTTATGCACATTTATGTAAATGCAAATAATGTATACAAATTAACTTTAAAATATAGGATCAGTATTTATACAAGCCTTTGAAATTGATAACTTATTTATTTATGTGGGTCTCTAGTAAATCCAAAGGATTGATAATATGAGAAAATTCTTGATATTTATGCTTTACAAGGAAATCCGTAAAGGGTAACTCATTATTATTTATTTCATCAAGCATCTTGGTAAATGTATAATCTTACAACATTTTATTATCATTGTCAAATGGAAAGGGTATTGCTTGTTGTACAAGTTGATCAAAGTTCCCTTTCATTGCAACTACTTTTTTTCTCAAAATGTTCAAATGAAACCAATGACATTTGTTTTTTCCTTTACTACCATGGTTTCAATTAATTTCTTAGCTATATCCACCCTATCCTTAACACTTCATGTAAACATCTAGTCTTTCAACAACAATAATAAGCTTCATTCTCATTATTGATAATATTTTACTACTAGGACAAACAGATGCAGAGTATACATGTGTTGAACCCTATGCATCAAATGTTATCCAACTGATGGTATAATCCTCCTAAGATGTACTGGCCCCAAGAAAATCTTTGTCCTCCAACTCATTGGACAACTCCTATCCATGATAGTGGTATCCATCTTGTACTCTAGTTGGTGTAGAGCCTCCTAACCATGGTCTTTATTATCACTACTCAAAGAATGGGTACACTTGGAAATGACTATGTGATCTTTACTCCATGGTTGTTTTACTATAGGTGGGGTCCCACCAAGTAGATATCTATTACTGCTATGTCCTACACCAATAGTAGCTCTATCTCTTTGCCCATCGGCTCTACCCTATAGATATTATAGAAGTCCTCTATGCTGAAGATGGCCTTTAGTTCAGGCCCCAACTAGAATACATGCCTCTCAAGTACCCACCAATTCTTCCCTATAGATTCTATAGATGTCCTCTATACTAAATATGGCCTCTATTTTGGGTCCTAAATAGAATACATGCCTCTTAGGTACCTATGCAATCACCAATGCATTCACTAGGTCCTAGAGTAACATAATGAGGATATGTGTACAAGATTCCAAACTCTTGCACTTGATAGGTGACCTTGGTCTACCATTGGTATAACAACTACCTCCTCAGCTAACCATGCAAGAACTCTCTCTTAATTGGTCACCTCACACAACCCATGTATATGTGTTGGCCTCTCTCTCACATAGGAAAGTCTTCCATCCTCTAGTAGGATAACTTCTCTACATGTCTACACATGCAATCAAATTAGCAAATGGATTAATCAACTAGCCAAAAAAGGAGTAAGAGTAAGTAAAAAACTAGTAAGCTACTATTTTTTTTTATCTATCTACCTCTTTTTTCTCCCTCCCTTCTCTTCTAGCCCCTTTCAGGACCTCTCGAGCTCCCCAAGGGCCTATTTTGGCCCCTTACTGCCTAAGGCAATGAATTTTTGGGCAAAGTCACATCCTGAGTAGGCTAGGTCATGGCCTGCTTTGGGATACCCTAGGGAACCCTAGGGCTCTTTGGTTCTCCCTCTATGGAGCTTTTTTTAGATCCCTATTGGTCCCAATATCTCTGTGTCATCAAGCCCATCATTTTGACTACTTATTCCACTCAATTTGTCTATCAAATTATCCAAAATGAGTCAACATTCATTTAGGTTCTCCCAAACCCCCCAAAATGAATAAAATTAACAAAATTTGTTCATAGGACTTACCCATACCATCATGTGCATCTATGATGTTCTTCCATGTCCACATATGCTCTTTTGGTTTCTCATGGGCTCTCCTCTGGCTCTCTCAAAGTGAAAATAAGAGTGAAAATCACCTCTTTTCTCTCTTTTTCCTCTTTTTAGCCCCTTTTTCTTACTTATTATGGGCCCTTTCTAGGGTTTTCACCCATTTTTGTATTTGAAACCATGAAACCTCCATAGAGAGGTTTTGGCACATTCTAATTGTATTGGCAACCTCCATTTTTTAATCATAGGTTTCCTTGGGCCCACTTTGGCCTTGTTTCAGTTCTTGAGACCCCTTATAAGTCCCCATTAACCTCCCAAGCCTATTTCCTAACTTGTGGGCACCTAGGGATAGAAGTTACTTATTGTACTTCTTTTAGTTAATCATTTATCTACTTTTTTGTTGTCCATCCATTCTAACTCCCTCTCTTTCTTGTTCATCATGGTTATAGATAGAGTTGTCAACTGGATACAGTGGTTTGAGACTTGCTCTAGTCTTGTCGACTGGTCTTCATCTTCTTTGAACTTCCCCCCACTTTCCCTTGTTACCTCTTGCCATAACTAGTGTTGGTCAACAATTATGATTATGGCTTGATTTCATTATTTGTTTCCCTCATGAAACTCACTCACACTACTTCACTTTGAGATCACCTTTATATAGTCATTAATCTTGCATCCTTGACCCCCATTAGGGTGTACCTCTTAGTGGTAATTCACACTAATGGTTGTAGTTGTGGAAACCCAAGACCAATAGTTATAGCTTGGGTTATCAGTGATCAGTGGGGCTATGAGCTTCTCATAGCTAGTTTCTTCCTTACTAGTGAGATGAATAATGCCATCGAGTATCACAAAATCATTGGCACCTTGACTGACACCCATGATTTAGGCACGTTCTATTTGTAGTTATTCTCTAACTCACTCTTAGTTATGTCTCAAATCATTAGTGTCTAGGCCATCCATAGCTCTAAGTTTCACCCCCTCTTTGAGGTGGTGCATGATTTGCTCTCTTTCTTTGAGGATGTTTGGTGCATGTGTTAAACAATGATAATAGGATAAACAGATATAAAGTCTTCATGTGTTGAACCATGTGCATCAGATTCACATCTAATGCACATGGTTCAACACATCAAGGCTTTGTATATGTTTATCATATTATCATTGTTTAACACATGCACTAGACATCCTCAAATAAAGAGAGAAAATCATGCACCACCTCAAAGAGGGGGATAAACTTACAGCTATGAATAGCCTAGACACTAATGATTTGAGACATAACTAAGAGTGAGTTAGAGAATAACTAAAAATAGCACATGCATAACTCATGGGTGTCAGTCAAGGTGCCAATGATTTCATGATACTCGATGGCATTATTCATCTCGCTAGTAAGGAAGAAACTAGTTGTGACAAGCTCATAGCCCCACTGATCATTGATAACCCAAGCTATAGTTACTAATCTTGGTTTTCCCTAACTACCACCATTAGTGTGAATCACCACTAAGAGGTACACCATAATGGGGGTCAAGGATGCAAGACTAATGACTATAAAAAGGTGATCTCAAAGTGAAGTAGTGTGAGTGAGTTTTATGAGGGAAACAAATAACAAAATCAAGCCATAATCATAATCCTTTTAAGATGTACTAGCCCCAAAGAAATATATGTCCTTCATTAGCTCATCAGACAACTCCTATCCATGATAGTGGTAACCATCCTATACTCTGGCTAGCATAGACCATCTTGACCATGGTCTTGTTATCACTATCTAGAGAGTGGGTACCCCTGGTGATGATTGTGTGATCTACACTCTATAGCTATTTTGCTATGAGTATGGTCCCACTAAGTAGATATATGATGCTACTATGTCTTACACCATTGGTATCTCTATCTCTCTACCCATCAAATCTACCCTATAGAGTCTATAGATGTCCTCTATGCTAATAATTGCCTCTATCTTGGGCCCCAACTAAAACACATGCCTCTTAGGTACCCATGCGATCACCAATGCATTCACTAAGTCTTTAGATTAATGTAGTGAAGGTATGCGTATAAGTTGTCAAAGTCTTTCACTCTATAAGTGATCCTAGTTTACCACCAGTAGAACATCTACCTCCTCAACCAACCATACAAGAACTCTCTCTTAGTCTACCACTGGTAAAGTGATACCATTGAAGGGCTTCAAGTTCCAAGTGAAAGGATGCAAGTGGGACCTTGTTTGCATCAAAATTATTATGTAGACTAAAATATTTTTTTACTTGATAGATTCATCTAGTCAGATTTGCACCATTGAATTAAGGAAAATTAAGCTTTATCCCATGAGAATTATTGAAAAAAGAAAACCCAGTGTCAGAAGAAGACTCTAGATGTCATCTATTGTTCATGGTGGTACGTTGAAGACTAAGGTCAAGAATTTTTACCTCAAGATCTTTGATGTGGGTCTTGAGGGTAGCAATTTATTCCTCCATGTTTTTTACTCATGTTTAGGTTATGACCATGACTTGAATAATAGTTTTTTTTCAATAGATAGGAAAACTAGAGTTAAGACATGTTTAGTAAGGAAAGTTTTGAATTTGGGAAAAAATAAAAGGGGTAAAGGGGATTTTACTAATTTTTTTTCATAGTAGGAGTATGATTGATGAAGGTGATGGAAATTTGAGGAGTGAAAATGGAAAACTAAAAAAAATTCAAAGAGGGAAAAAGGAGAAGAAAGAGATTATGAACACTAGAAAATTTATGAGGTAAACAGACAAAAATAGAAGCTATGGCAAAACCCAAGAATATGGAAAATTGAGATTTAAGAGAATTGGGAGAGGAATTGGGATATGGGACCTCAATGAAGAAAATGTAGGGAATGTAATTTTAGGTGTTCAAATAAAGTTTGAGGATCAATAGGGCTACAAATGGAGAATTATTTCACAAAAATGAAAAATAAATTACTCTAATTTCTCTTATCTATTTTTTCCCTAGTAGTAAGTTATCTCAGGGTTTAATGATACTCTATGGATAGTTTGCAGATTCTGGTTTTTATCAAATATCTATGTACAAACCCTATAACAGTCTATGGATACTCTACTGATTGATTTTTTTTAGTCTTTTATAAATATTCTAAAACTGATAGAAATTGGCCCAAGTTTTAATGGCTACCTAAGGGTTTAAATATATCACTCAAGCCACCAATACCATCTAAGTGATTACCTATCTCTATAAATTTTGTGTCCATGAATTTATCTCTAAGGGACAACTCTTGGTTTTCCTCACGAATGAGAACTACTCAATCAGGAAGGGGTCAATGCCTATTTTACTAGTAGGTCCTCTCAATGGGCCAGCTACTTTGGGTTTCTTGTGGTACTCCTCACGATGAGTTTTAGATATTTCACCCAAAAAATTCCCATAGTTATGCACTTAGGTTTTTACCCTAATTTAAAATAGATTACAAAAAATTAATTAATTAAATTATGCAGTAGAATAAAGTTAAGACTTTCTAAAAAAAAAAATTGATGGCCTTGGAAAGTGCTATGATACCAGATGAGAGGATCCTCCTACAATAAGTAATAAAAAATCATGAAATAACAAGGTTATGTAATTAGCACAACAATTTAAAATATTATATTGATTGCATGCCAATTCAAGGGGCAACCTCCTTTGAGCAAGCTCAATACAATAAATTTGTGGATGCCTTCGTTGGCCTCAACACATACTTATATACTAATTCAATCTAAGAAAATACTACTTTCCATGAATGTGGGATAAAACAAAATGCTCAAGGGATGACTTACAAAGCATATGCATCCATAAAAACTAATATACTATCAAAGTAAAGAGAAGGGTCACACAGGTTCCTAATAGTTTTTTTTTTATGGTTTAAGGAGAAAGATTAGGGAAGGAGTTGGTGTTATGTTGGTTTTTCCATCTAAACATCAATATTATTCCTCATATATATTCCATTTTAGATGTACCTATAATGTGGTTGAGTATGAAGGCCTTATTCATGGCCTTCAATGGGCAAAGAGGAAGGGAATCAAGAATTTGAAAGTGTATGGGGATAGTGAGTTGATTGTGCATCAAATAAGGAATATGATTACCACCAAGAACCATTTGATTAAGTCTTATAATCATAGAGTGTGGTAATTACTTGAATACTTTAGTGCATTCAACATACAACCAATCCCAAGAGAGCAAAACAAGTATGTTGATAGGTTGGCTACAATAGGGGCATAATTTGCCACACCTACTAATATAAATAAAGGAAGAAACCCGTCACATATCAATATCATTATGAGGCTTTTTATTCTTGATAATTAACTCTTTTGGTAAGTGTTTTATAGTGACCGGTAGATTATACAACTTTTACAAGAGGAGGTTGAGTTCTCTTCAAGAAATCATAAGAAGCTCCATGATCAGTATGAGGATCAGATTGTATAACTGAGAAAAAATAAGATACCCAAGGGATTACTCACTATAGAGAGTGTATTCAATTAGAATGACCAAAATAAGAAAGAGAAGCTGGGCATGTCTACAAAGGAGGAAAACTATGAAAGGGTCTTAATCTTCAAGGACAAATTCGTCAAACTAGGCAAGTTATGCTCTCCATCTAAAAAATAAGCATTCATTGAGTTGTGTAGAGAATTCCATGATATATTCACTTTGGAATATAAGTATCTATATGGGTTTTACCCTAGCCTATCCCATCATACCATTGAATTATAGCCTAAATTCAAGCTAGCTAGATAAAAATAAAGGGCTATTAACCTTAAAGTTATGCAGCTCATGAGAATAGAACTCGCCAAACTAATTGAGCTTAAGATAATATTCCCTATCAAGCACTCAACTTTGGTAGATAATATTGTGCCTATTAGGAAGAAGAGTGGGGATATTAGACATTTTGTGGACTTTAAGGACTTGAATATGGTGTCACCCAAATATCATTACCCCTTACCCCATATGGAGAAAATTTTATAAGTTATTTCAAGTTCCCAATACTTCTCAATCCTAGATGGGCATTCTAGTTTTACTAAACTTGATACAAAACTTAGAAGTTTTGATTGACATATATTTCAAGAAGACAAAAATAACATAGTAACAATGAATTCTCTGAGAAGAGATGTTTTATTACTCAAGATTACAATACAACCATATGTTTATCTCTAGCAAGAGATGTCTGATTTCCATTTTGGGTTACATCTTCATTTATACACATTTTGAAAGCAATAGGAGGATGTGGAAGGTTACCAATCTTGAGGGAAATTAAGAGGTTTGACTTCTAGGATTTAAAATAATACAAAATTTGAGGAATTACTATTGTTAGAAATTTACTATTTTTAGATTACACTACTAAAATTGAAATTTGGGGTACTTTCATTGCATTTTGGGGGGTAAAAAACCAATGATCAGAGATCTATGCCATATCACCACATTCTCCTCATTCTTCTATTTCCAACATTTCAAATGGGAAGTCAATCGGAGCTATGGTGTAAATTTTATGGTTCCCAGAAGTTCCATCATCAATTGGGGTAGAACAATCACCCGAATTATCGCTTAAATTGATGCCCAAATCACAAATTATGGTGAATGAGGATGATCAGTTGAAGATATCATTTTATACTTAATTGGGGTCCTTTTCTTATAGTAACATGCCCTTTGGTTTGTCTAATGTTGGTGCCACTTTTCAAAGGGCAATGGAAATGTATTTTAAAGGCTTAATCAATGAGATGTTGATAGTATACCTTGATGGTATAACCATGTTCTCAAAGGATGTAAATGACTACTTGAAACATCTTAGGTATGTGTTTGAGAGATGTTGATAGTAAGGGATGTCCCTTGACCCAAAAAAGTGAATTTTTATTGTCCATGAAGGTAAGCTTCTAGGACACATTATTTCTAAGGATGGCCTAGCCATTGACCTTGAGAGGATAGAGGTTATTCTAGGCCTATAATTTCCCTTGCACAAGAAAGGACTCCAAATATTCTTGGATAAGATAAAAATTGTGAGAAGATTCATACTTGGTTTTGCATCTTTGGTTAAGCCTATCACATCCATGCTCAAGAAAAATTAGGTTTTCACTTAGAATAAAGAAGGTAAAAATAGTTTTGAAGACATTAAGCAAGAGATTTACCAATATCCTACTCTTATAAATCCTAATTTTACTAAGGACTTCATGTTATATACATTTTATAGCCTTGATACTATCTTAGCTATACTTATGCAAAATAATGATGAGGGTGTTGAACAACCTATTGCATTTTTTAGTCAAGGTTTGGAGGATTATGAATCCAAATACACATTTGTGGAAAAATATGTCCTTATTGTTGTAATTAGGTTTGAAGAAGTTTAGACATATGATTTCCAACAACAAAATTCACCTCATGATCTCTCATCTTAGTACCAAGGAATTCTTCTTGTGTAAAGACCTCAATGAAAAGAGGGCATGGTGGATTACAAAGGTTATGGAGTATGTTGTTGACATCAAGATGACCATGTTGGTAAGGGGTAAGGGTTTATGTGAGAACTTGGCTTCATATCTCCATGAATCCAAATATGAATTTTTAACTAATCAAAACTACCCTCAACCAGCTGATCTCACTCACCTACAAAGTTAGACACAAGACATCATCAAATTCCTCCAAAATGGTGAGTGTCTTAATGGCTTGAGTAGGTACAAAATAAGGTATTTTATATTGAAAAAAATTCTTTATTTTCTTGTATATGGTGTCAGAAGAGATACAAATGGTGTATAGTTGAGGTGCATTGACAGTGATAAATTTGGTGTATTTCTTGTAAGTTTTCATAATGGATCAGCAGGGGGTCATTTCTCTCTAAGGAACATAGTTGAAAATATCATGAGTGTAGGATACTATTGTCATATCCTCTTAAAATATTTCTATGCTTGGGTAATAAGGTGTCTTCAATGTGCTTTCTTTGTAGGCAAAAAAAAAACTTGTAGCTCTCCAATTGAGACTCATTCAAGTGGATCAGCACTTCATGCAATGGGGTCTTAACTTTATTGGCATGATTAATCCTCAATCAAGTGCTAGCCATAAGTGGATCCTTATAGCAACTGATTACTTTAAAATATGGGTTGAGGTAGTTTCATTGAAGTAGGCCAATGAGAGTTCTATTTTGGAGTTTTATGAAGGTATTGCTACAAGGTTTGAAACTCCCTCTACCATCATTTTAGATAATGCACTTACTTTCATGGGTTCTAAGATAATTGATTGGGAAAGTAAAAATGGTATATATCTGAGTACATCATCATATAGCTACAATAATATGAATGGAACCACCAGTGTTTGGTAGGGTGCTAAATAAAACCACTAAGAGGCTAAAAGGTTTAGGGGTTCTATGGGTTGTAGGAGATCTATAGTGGCTATCCAATTTGCCATCTTACACAAAGCTATCAAAAAACTTGCAAACTAGGTTTGAGCTAACATGAATAGATACAGAAAGTATGCAAATTACTCTAATGGGTCCAACCACAATAAGGCAAGTAACTAAGACTAGATTATGGAATGCATAAACGAAGCAAGAACAATAATATCAAATGAAGAGAGATAATAATCAAAATGTAAATATAGAAGCTAAGGCACTTCAAGGCCAAACTAAAGATGTTTTAAGTAATAAATACATTTCCAATAAAGAGTTAAAGAGCATGATTATTCTAGATTTGAGTTATCCTTCCAAGTTAATACTATTGTTTTCTAACAATGCAATGTTCTAGTTTAGCAAGAGAGAGAGAGTGTGTGTATGTGTTTAAGCAAGTTTTCTAGTTTGTTTAAAGCATGTATATCTCTACTATGTAATGAGAAAGGGTTCCAAAGAGATCAATGATATGCAACAAAGTAATATTTCAATAAATGAAAGTATTCATTAAACATATACAAATGCAATAAACTTTAGAAATTACTCTAAGCAATACATAAAAATAACTATTTCACTAAAATAGTTCAAACCCTAGCATATACACTACAAAAAATAATGGAGTTTCACTTTACATATCAAAGTGCCCTCAAATCAATCTCAAGGATGAAGTGCAGATGTTCTACCAACTAGGAATCCAAGCTAGGAATTGATGTAGGAGGAAGACCAAGCTATGTGCAAGCTGAAGTCCAACTTGAGAGCCAAGAACAAAGTAGGAGGTGAAGTTAGAACTTCAAATGCTGTAATATCTCCACCTAAGTGCATAAATCAGGTGCAATGCTAAATGTAGGAGCTTGCGATCAAGCCATAAGGAAACAAGAACAATTGAGAGCATGTGCAGGTATGGTGAAGTTTTTGAGTTGCATATATTTACTCACTTGAAGTGGTGCATTTTTTGTAGCCAAATTTCCTTGAAATATGATGAAGTCTTTATTTTTTAAAAATCCTTGGGCTGTCAACTTAGACTTATTTATTCCCTTTTTATGCCTTTTATTTTCAAAATCTAATTTTTTTTACTTAGATTAACAACTTTAACTTTACCTTAGATGATCAATTTTAACCTTGCATATTTTCAAATTTGGACACATGATCCCTTTTGGTTAGTTCAAAAATTCATAATATTTGGACTTTGAATGAATTCAATTTGCAACTATGCAGTTTAAAAAAAAAATCATGACATGTGGTGAGTTACAATTGACTCACAGTATCACAATCTCACACTTTGATTTATCTTTGGAAAAAGACTCTGAGGTGAGAATAATCAAGAGTGCAATGCATGACACTTTGATATTGGCTAACACACTTGAAAATTATTGGTAATCACATCAAATTCCATTTCAACTCCAAAGCACAAGTGAGTGAAATTAGGATTTTTGTTGTGTTGTGATCAAATTTTTGCCTCATAATTTATGGGAACCTTGCAAACCTCCCCAAAAGACATAAAATAAAAAGTATTTAAAAATGTGATGCATGGCATTGAGTAAAGTATTGGGATCCTTACAATTTATGAGGTAGCTAGAGCATGATAATGCATCACATAGATTAGGAAGCCAAGTAAGACCTGTTCAAAGTCACGATCCATATGAAGCCATAAGATGTCACCACATAGTTTTTAATGAGGTCAGACAATGGAAAACCCATTAAGCTAAACCCACTTGGGTTAATATAGTATTCCAAGGTATCTGAATTTACTCCATAGCAATGATGAAGGTTGATCTAGCCATGATTTTAGGCAATTAAATAAATGATTTAAGATTTAAGATTTAAGTTAAATACATAACATGGATAATTATATGTATTTTATTAAAGTAAATTTATAGGTAAATATTTTTGGAAATTTGATGTATATTTTCCATGATATACACTCTACTATACAATAGAGCCATAATCTAGCTAATGCTCAGTAACTCAATGGGGAATAGTTGTGGTTGTCCTATCCAAAACACAAACCCCTTTTTCAAGGGTCATCTTTTGTCAAAATTAAAACTATAGTTTGGTATAAAGGATAAGGAAAATAAATATTGGTGTACATGAAAAATGGTGAGCATACACATATAAAACACATATAGAAACAAATACATGGACCTGGTATGTGACATACCTACATAATATACATGGACATTATTTGTAGCATGAGTAATGTATTAATTATAGTAGGTGTTGTATTTTAATAGCAGCACCAAGAGAATGTTTGAGCTACTATTTTTATGATATAAGTAGTGACAGAGCATACAAATAGTATTTTCATCAATGATGATTTTCTTAGTGACATAATATCATTAAACCTAAGTACATCTCTCCCTTCTTGCTTTGTCAATTTTAAACTATCTGATTGAAATATCAATCTATTCCATTTTCAATTTAGAATTGTATTTTATTACCATATTATATACAGTTTGAATTAACTCTTTATTTACTTCATTTAGATCACATTAATAAAAAAATAGTAAAATAGGAACATACAAAAAAATAAACTATGGAAATATTGGCCCATGGAAGATTGTGTAAATAAATAAATGATAATGCTTACGAGGTAAATTTTCCATATAAATTAGATATTTATGTACTATTTAATTTTCTTTAATTATATGTATTTCATGGAAAGGGAAATGAAGGGTAAGAATAAAAATTGTATTGGGGAGAGTATGTGCAAAGGAAGAATAAATAACAATAGTGTATGTTTTGTTTAAGATAATGAACACCAGACAAGGAAGTTAAAAGAGTGTATTACCTATAATTTTAATGAATGTATAATGGTAATTTTTTTGATATTTATCTGCTACCACATATTTTTGATGAGCATGGCCAATTTTACCAAAAGCATATTCCATAATAGGTGCCTTCTATCACTCTGTATTAGAAGATATTCATGATCACTCCCATTCACTAAGCCCCACAAACAAATAAGGAACCACATGTAAATTCATGAATATAATAGAATCATCTAGTCCTATAAAAAATGATCCTATATAACCTATAGGTCATAGTCATGTGTACCGATGATTTTATGTCTGGATAATCTATTATTTATTTGTCCTCATATTCCTATTTAGGCCCTACCTATCCCACATTTTACCTATCTATGGATCTTGTGGAGGGTGATGGAATTATTTTTACATAGGTTAGTTTGGGTGGTGATATGAATGTGACCAAGGTATGTGGTAAAACTAAGATTATTGGAAGCCACTTTTATGTAGAGACTTAGTGCCTCAAGACCTATAATCCTAACGGGCCTACAATTTACCTAACAACCACTCTCTAGCCTCATGAGTCTTTCCTCAATTTTCTTCTACTAAATATTCATTTTTAACAACCACCACTAGGGTTTGAGGAGAGAAAAGGAAAATAACTACAACTATATCTACATTTATGCCCCTGATAACCATTATATAATTGTGAATCTTTACTAGTATAAGTAACAAGGACTCAAAATCTCATAAACATAAGGACCCTAATAAACAATGACTCAAAATCTCATAAAAAAATATTTTATGTTTATAAGTAATTTATTAATCAAAACCATGTTTTATTAGTATATCTTTTTAAATATCATATTTTTTAGGAAGAATACAAAAAACAAAGGAGAATAATGAAAAAGAAAAAATAGAAAAGAAGAGCAAATATGGTAAAAATGAGATATATAGAGAGACCACAAATAAAACCTAAGCTTGAATAATAAGTTACAAGCATCCATATACCCTAAAATAATGAATTGTTTGTTACTCATGAAGATAAATCTATATGTTAAGGTAACATGTATGTTGTAAATATGTATCTCTATTATACACTAAATATAAGTAAAGCAAATAATGAGTTTTCCTTTCACTTAGTCATGTATGAGCATTTGGTGTACCTAAATTTAGTAGGGCACCACCCACTAACATGGAGACTTAAGAAACAATTGTAAACAATGGAAGGCTATCAGTTTTATGCTTTCAGTATCCTAATTATTTGAATAAAATGTTATCACTGTATATTGAAGAGAACATAAAGAAAGCAATGAATAATACAAAGTGGAACGGTCCATGTCAACTTAATTTAATTATGTTTGCATTACATAATTAAATCCTTAAGGTTATAAATATAGTAATACCATGAAGTTGCATGGCGTAAAAGACAAATAAACAAAATTGTTAATATGTATAAACATTTTTCTCCATGTAAAAATTCCTGCACATTTTTGTATTTTTTCCAATTTTCCTTGTCAACTCTAGGAGGGGGCTTGGGTCCTACATCCTATACCCATCTCTACTCACCACTAACCCACACTCTTTCCCAAATTTCCCTTCTCCTTCCTCATAGTATCATGACACTCACTTTTCTGAGGAATTTTTCAATGCTTGACATTCTATTTAGCCTCCTCTTACTATGATCATCATCCATCCATGTGATTATTTTTGCTAAAATTGAGAATTGACGAACAATCTATGGTGGAGTACGAGATGGGTGGTTATACATACTACTTCCCCTGAATTGTAATTAGTATAACTTATATTTCTTAGAATATGATAGTCCCTGAGAACTATATATTGTGTTGTTTATTACTTCAGTCCTTTGTGCTACTCTTATTTCTTGGTGCACTGTCAATGGATGTGCCTAGTCTGGAATAAATAACAAGAAGAAGAAAGGAGAAGCTATTCCAAAGCCCAAATATTTAATACTTCAATAAGTTTTCAACTTGTTTTATATAAAACCATAATATCTAATACATATTTTTATAGAAGATTATTTTGATTGTATCAAAATAGAAAACCCCAATAGTGTGGTAAGTTTGCAACTTGTCTTGAAAAATCAATAACAATAAATGTCACACCTTATATTTCACAATATGATTTATGAATTATATGTTTACTTACAATGTGCCTTTGATCATCATAACTCTATCCCCATAGTCTAGAATACTTCAGTAAGTTTTCAACTTATTTTATTCAAAACCCTAATATTTAATACATATTTTTATAAAAGCCTATTCTGATTGTATCAAAATATAAAACCCAAATAGTTCCATAAGTTTTCAACTTGTCTTAAAAAATCAATGGCATTCAATGTCACACCTTATATTTCATAATATGCTTTATGAATTACATGTTTACTTGCCATGTGCCTTTGAACATTAGAACTCTATCCCCATTTATTGTGCATGTGTAAAATTATTTCAAAATACATGTCTCTATTACTTGCTCTAGTGTCCCTCTTGCAGTGTTTTCAGATAAAATTTTCAACTAGCTCACATTTCTATTAGCTAGTTCATAAATTAAAAAATGGTTTACTATTGGAATATTGTTGTCTTTTCTTTGCATATATTCTTTTTTTAATTTGAAATTTGAAATGACAACCTTTACATAGACATTCATGAGGTTATTTTTATTAACATATCAATAGGTATTATATGCTTATTTTCTACATGCTCTCATTCTAGAACTTGATTTGTGTTCAGCCTATAAAGTATGCTTCTTTACACATAATTATATTATGTGCTCAGTAAGTCATTTTTTATTTAAAAATATATTAATAATTAAATGATGAAAACCTATTAATATTTATGACTGTTGAATGTTTTTTTTATAAATGCTCTCAGTATAGACTTCAATTTGTGTTCAAGTTGTAGGTTATGATTGTTTGGAAGCAATTATACTATGTGCTCAACAATTCTTTTTTATTCAGAAATATATGGACATGGAAGTGATGAAAACATATTAAATGTTATGACAATCAATAAAATGATGCTTCTATGACCTTGTACATGTCATAGAAGATAAAATCTTTTACCTATGTTTTTATTACATATTTTTTAAGAGTTATATGTCTATTACATATATCTAAGTTAAACATTTGATGATTAGTCTTGCATAAACTCTGGAAGACTACTAAGAAAATATTCTTTTCAAGGATTTGAAACTAGATTTTATTTTTCAAAAATACCCATCCCATTTATCTGAATTTTAAAAAACAAATAAAAGTCATCTTAAACTTTTTTTTTCAATTAAAATAGTTGAGAATAAGAATTTATTTCTTTACATATTCAATAATTGACATTGAAATGATATAAATAAATTGATCGATTCAAGTTGTAGGATATACTTTATTACTTGATATATCTACCCTATATAATTGTATTTGTCCATCACTAATCCATGTTTCTTTCTTGTGTAGATAATCTCCCATGTAATTTTATCTAGAAACTTGCTTCATTGACCTTTTTCATTTTGAGTTATACCTTGGCATGTCTTTTAACCTAACATTTTTCCATTGAAAATAACATATATGATATAAGCATTCTACCCACTACTTTATAAAGTTATGGATAATCTTGACATAATTTAAAGAAAAGCAATGATCATCACAACAAGCATTATACCAATTTTTAACTCTTGGCTAATTGGTTTTTCATATACTATGATTATAATATGGTACTTTCCATTTAGGTTTTCTTATTTATAAACTGAAATTTATTCAAGTTATCTTCTCTTATTTATACACTACTTACCTATCATTTCCATATGTTATCATCACAGTCAAAGACAACAAAAACACTTTAGACATGTTGCATATTTTAATTGGCCAAATAAATAACTTCATGGAAAAGTCTAAGCTTCATTTAGAACTAGATAGATCTATAGGTAAAAATATATTTATAGGACTCTCCTTTAATACACATTCTACTATTACATTATTTTAATCAAAAAACATTTTACATGCTTAGATATTCATAACAATACAAAGCAAACTTGAATGAGGAAAATATTTGATTGTAAAAGTATAGCATAAGAGCAATGGAATTCAGCTCCAGAACTCAGAAAGAAATCACCTTTCTTGTAGAGGATAACTAGAATAAGTATGAATTGTGTATCTCAACTACATTAATTTTTTTATATCAAACTTTGCACTTCTCCATTGCATGGATCTAGACATGCAAAAGTTATTTTTCAGATTCCTTTATCATGGTTCAATGGAATTTGTATTCATTTCTCTCTCATATATATTTTCTTATCTAAAATGAATTGTGTGTTCCTAGGCTATTAAAATGCAATGCAATACATGAATGTGGTTGTTAAACTTTTTCAATTCTAAATTCTCTTGTCTTCACATTATAGCATGTATGAGATTATCTGAAGAACCTAAGAAGATCCAGTATATGCATATGATATCTTTGACCTATTATAGTACAACATCTTAATTTATAGTGCTAGAAATTTAAATGAATGCCTAATTTATTATAAATAAGGTGATTCCATTTTGGTCTTGTATTTTCTAAATTTGTTCTTTTTTTTCTAGTTTTTTATAAAGCATGTGCATAGTCTGATTAGGTATAAGATTTGAATTATCTATTTCAATGGTTTAGAAGACTTTTCTTGTTTACAAATATAATACATGTAAATTTTACCACCCATTAATAAACATAGGCACTAAAAGTTTCCCTATGGTAGACTTCATCATAAAAAACTATAAGTTGATTAGTGATGTGTATGTTGTTTACATTTCTAGATCGACTTTCCTAATAATCAATATTTTATTAACAAAGTTTTAAATCTCCTTTTAGGGGGGGATATTAGTAAAATAAAGGTACATTTTTTAACGTGTAAATATTTCATTCACATCTCATTTTAAATAATTGCTATGTATAATAATTGGGCTTTATTTTCTTTATATTGAATCTCACAATAATAAATGTTTTTAGTTGGACTTTGTTCTTTGGTTTTTGGAGTTGATCATGCAGTTATGGTTAAATTTTTGTAAGTTCATCAAGTCAAAATGATAAATTTCTTATTGCTCAATTCAAAATGAGAAATTTCTCATTGCTCAAGTCAAAATGAGTGCAAATCATGTTTTTCTTTTCAAGAATCAACAAAGATGTTATCATTGATCATGTTTCAAAATATATCACACTAGAAACTTATGTTAAAATATCAAAACCATAAATTTAATTAATAGGTAGGGTCTATATTTTTTATAAAAAGTATATTCATGAGTTTGGGCAATGTCCATATGACCAAGCTAGATATTTTTTCATCGACGATAGTGACAAACTTCTATTTGCTCAAGACAATGAATATAAATCATGTTTATGTTTTTGAAATCTTATGATTTTATAATACTTTTTATGTGATATTTAATTTTTTGATAAATGAAATATTTCAACAAACATTAATTTTCAAATAATTTCCTAATTTATCTCAAACTTACATATGATCCTTTTCTCATTCCATTAAAAAAAACCATCCCTCTATATGAATTCAGTACCTAGAGGGATTTAGCACATTGCACCCTTTTTATGAAGTCCATCAATGAATAAATAATTCATTTATTTACATTTTTTTTAATGTTTGTGAATTTAGTAAGCCACATGTTTGTTTTAGGCTCCCCTGAAGCTATCTTGGTGTAGATGAATAACACATCATTTGTAATATTTATACTTTATTTTTAAATTTTAAATGTATAATTTTTTTATTCACATGGGTGATGTGTGAGTTTAATGAAAGATATTGAAATGCTAAAACTGGTAATGGTTACCAACTAAAAAGAAATCATCTTGTGGGCAGGGTAGAAAATGATGATTTTTACAAGTGCTTTAGCTATATCATGATATATCTATATATATGCAAGGCATACTAGGAATTAAAAATTGATTAGATTTAAAATTATGTTTAAAAAATTTCAAATATTTAACTCCTCTCTAGAACCATGCATTCTTAGTGTTTGTTAAGAAAACTAGACTTGAAATCTCTTGTAGACAATGGATACAGATAGTCTAATTTGATTAATGTGTTTCTTATATTTGGGGCTCCAAAAAACTCCCTTTCCATTCTAAATATTTGTGAAAATATTTTGGAGATTAATCTTCTTCTTCAGACCCTAATAGTGGAATTGAACCTGTAAACGATAAGAGGATTTTTTGGGGGACTAATACTTAGGTTTTGTACATTATTTAAGTATTGACTACTTATTAGATCCTATAACAGTATACAATATCAGTCACATCATATGAAATAATATGTTTAACTTAGCTAGGATGTTTAATACATGATGCAATGTATATCTATTATGACTTTCAACACTATAATGAATGAGCTTGATTTCTTCTATTATGTAGTAGTCAAGGCTCTTCATATTTCTTTATATTCTTAAATGTCTTCTCTTTATAATTTTATATAATTCTTGTATTCATTTATTAATTTATTGAAATTTATTAATTTATATGTTTATTTATATACCTCTTGAATTCAAATTAGGGCCTTACTGGTGTGAAAGCCGATACACAATATGTATAAAAATAACAAAATAAGGTTTTAATTCATAAGAAGACCCTAATAAATAACAATAACTCAAAATCTCATAAACATACATTTTATGTTTATAAATACTTGTCACTTATTAATCAAAAACATGTTTTATTAGTATATCATTTTAAATATCATATATTTTTAGGAGGAATACGGGAAGAAAAAGGATAATGAAAAAGAAAAAAATAGAAAAGAAAATCAAATATGGTAAAAATGACATATATATATATATATATATATATATATATATATATATATAGAGAGAGAGAGAGAGAGAGAGAGAGAGAGAGAGAGAGAGAGAGAGAGAGAGAGAGAGAGAGAGAGAGAGAGAGGAGAGAGAGAGAGAGAGAGAGAGAGAGAGAGAGAGAGAGAGAGAGAGAGAGAGAGAGAGAGAGAGAGAGAGAGCCCAAATAAAACCTAAGCTTGAATAATAAGTGAGAGGCAACCATACACCCTAAAATAATGCATCATCCGTTCTTGTTGAAGAAAAAGCTACATGTTAAGGTGACACATACGTTGCAAATATTTATCTCTATTATACACTAAATACCAATAAAACAAATGATGAGTTCTCCTTTAACTTAGTCATGTAAATTTTAAATATTTATCTCTTTTATACACTAATTACAGGTAAAGTAAACGATGAATTCTCCTTTCACTTATTCATGTAAAAGAATGAGTTGAAAATGATGCTTCTATGATCTCATACATGTCATAAAACATAAAATCCTTTACATATGTTGTTATTACATACTTTTTAAGAGGTGTATGTCTACTACATATATCTAAGTTAAACATTTGATTATTAGTCTTGCATAAACTCTAGAAGACTACAAAGCAAATATTCTTTTCAAGGATTTGAAACTAGATTTTATATTTCAAAAATACCCGTCCTATTTATCTGAATTTTAAAAAATAAATAAAAGTCATCTTAAACTAATTTTTCAATTAAAATAATTGAGAATAAGAATTTATTCCTTTACATATTCAATAATTGACATTGAAATGATATAAATAAATTGATCGATTCAAGTTGTAGGCTATACTTTATTACTTGATATATTTACCCTATGCAATTGTATTTGTCCAGCACTAATCCATATTTCTTTCTTGTGCATATTATCTCCCATGCAATTTTATCTAGATACTTGATTCATTGACCTTTTTCATTTTGAGTTGTACCTTGGCATGTCTTTTAACATAACATTTTTGCATTGAAAATAGTAGCTATAATATAAGCATTCTACTCACTAATTTATAAAGTTATGGATAATCTTGACATAATTTAAAGAAAAGCAATGATCATCACAACAAGCATTATACCAATTTTTAACTCTTGGCTAATTGGTTTTTCATATACTATGATTATAATATGGTAATTTGCATTTAGGTTTTCTTAGTTATAAACTAAAATTTTATTCAAGTTATCTTCTCCTATTTATACACTACTTACCTATAATTTCCATGTGCTATTATCACAGTCAAAGACAAAAAAAACACTTTAGACATGTTGCATAATTTAATTGGCCCAATAAATAACTTCATGGAAAAGTCTAAGCTTCATTTAGAACTAGATAGATCTATAGGTAAAAATATATTTATAAGACTCTCCTTTAATGCACATTTCACTATTAAATTATTTTAATTAAAAAATATTTTACATGCTTAGATATTCATAACAATACAAAGCAAACTTGAATGAGGAAATGATTTGATTATAAAAGTCTAGCATAAGAGAAATGGAATTCAAGTTCCAGAACTCAAAAAAAAATCACCTTTCTTGTTGAGGAGAACTAGAATAAGAATTAATTATGTATCTCAACTACATTATTTTTTTTATTAAACTTTTCATTTCTCTATTGCATGGATCTAGACATGCAAAAGTTATTTTTTAGATCCCTTTATGATGGTTCAATGAAATTTATCTTCATTTCTCTCTCATTTATATGTTCTTCTCTAAAATGAATTTTGTGTTCCTAGGCTATTAAAATATATTGAAATGCATGAATGTGGTTGTTAAAGTTACTCAATTATAAATTCTCTTGTCTTCGCATTATAGCATGTATGAAATTGTCTGAAGAACCTAAGAAGATCTAGTATATGCATATGATCTCTTTGACCTATTTCTAGTACAAAATCTTAATTTATGGTGGTAGAAACTTCAATGAATACTTAATTTATTATAAATAAGGTGATTCTATTTTGGTCTTGCATTTTATAAATTTGTTCTCTTTTTTCTTTTGTTTTTTGTAAATCATCTGCATAGTCTGATTAGGTATAAGATTTGAATTATCTATTTCAATAGTTTAGAAGACTTTTCTTGTTCACAAATCTAATACGTGTAAATTTTACCACCCATGAATAAAAATAGGCACTAAAATTTTCCCTATGGTAGACTTCATTATCAAAAACTATAAGTTTATTAGTGATGTATATGTTGATTATGTTTTTAGATCGACTCTCCTAATAATCAATCTTTTATTGACCAAGTTCTAAAATATATTTTTAGGGGGGCATATTAGTAAAATAAAGGTACATTCTTTTATGTTTAAATGTGTCATTCACATCTCATTTTAAATAATTACTATATATAATAATTGGGCTTTATTTTCTTTATATTGAATCTCACAATAATAAATGTTTGTAGTTGGACTTTTTTCTTTTGTTTTTGGAGTTGATCATGTAGTTATGCTTAATTTTTTAAAAGTTCATCAAGTCAAAATGAGACAGCTCTCATTGCTCAAGTCAAAATGAGTACAAATCATGTTTATGTTTTCAAGAATCAATAAAGATGTTATCATTGATCATGTTTCAAAAAAGATCACACTAGACACTTATGTTAAAATATCAAAACCATAATTTTAATTAATAGGTAGGGTCTATATTTTTATAAAAATTATATTCATGAGATTGGGCAATGTCCATATGACCAAGATGGATATTTTTTCATCGATGACAGTGAGAAACTTCTCATTGCTCAAGATAATGAATATAAATCATGTTTATGTTTTTGAATTCTTATGATTTTATAATATTTTTTGTGTGATCTTTAGTTTTTTGCTAAATGAAAGATTTCAACAAACATTAATTGTCAAATAATTTCTTGATTTATCTACAACTTACATATGATCCATTTTTCATTCCATAAAAAAACCATCCCTCTATATGAATTCAGTACCCATAAGGATTTAGCGCATTGCACCCTTTTTATAAAGTCCATCAATGACTAAATAATTTAGTCATTTACATTTTTTTAACATTTGTGCATTTAATAATCCATATTTTTGTTTTAGGCTCCCCTGAAGCTATCTTGGTGTAGATGAATAACACATCATTTGTAATATTTATGCCTTATTTTTAAATTTTAAATGTATAATTTTTTTCCCTCTATTAAATAATTTTTTGATTCACATGGGTGATGTGTGAGTTTAATGGAAGCTATTGAAATGTTGAAACTGGTAATGGTTACCAATTGGAAGGAAATCATCTTATTGGCAGGGTAGAAAATGATAATCTTTACAAGTGCTTTAGCTATATCATGATATATCTATATGGATGCAAAGCATACTGGGAATCAAATGTTGATTAGATTCAAAAGTATGTTTAGTAAATTTTAGATATTTAACTCCTCTCTAGAACCATGCATTCTTAGTGTTTGTTAAGAAAACAAGACTTCACATCTATTGTAGACAATGGATATGGATAATCTAATTTGATTGATGTGTTTATTATATTTGGGGCTCCAAAAAACTCCATTTCCATTCTAAATATTTGCGATAATATTTTGGAGATTAATCTTCTTCTTCAGACCCTAATAGTGGAATTCAACTTGTAAACAATAAGGAAGAGGATTTTTTGGGGGGACTAATACTTAGGGTCAGTACATTATTTAAGTATTTACTACTTACTAGATCCTATAACAGTATACAATATCAGTCACATCATATGAAATAATATGTTTAACTTAGCTAGGAAGTTCAATGCATAATGCAATGTATATCTATTATGGCTTTTAACACTATAATGAATGAGCTTGATTTCTTCTATTATGTAGTAGTCAAGGCTCTTCATCTTTCTTTATATTCTTAAATACCTTCTCTTTATACTTTTATATAATTCTTGTATTCATTTATTAATTTATCTAAATTTATTAATTTATATGTTTATTTATATACCTCTTGAATTTAAATTAATACTTTACTAGTGTGAAAGCCGATACACAATACATATAAAAAAATAACAAAACAAAGTTTCAATTAATAAGAAGACCCTAATAAATAACAAAAACTGAAAATCTCATAAACATATATTTTATGTTTTTGAATACTTATCACTTATTAATCAAAACCATGTTTTATTAATATATCTTTTTAAATATCATAATGGATCTCACTGAGGTTCTTAAACTATCCTCCCAGATGGCCACACCTCTTACTGCAATTCCCACCACCAGGCTCCCTCACTAGTATATGTATTATGTTATTGCCTAAATTCTAATCCTTTCTTTCTGTGTACAAAGTGTTTTATTTCTTTTTCTTCAATGAATTCTCCGTATGAATGCAGAAAAGTCAAAGCAATACCGACTTTCTTTGATAGACTGTTTACCAAAACTGAAAGACAAATACAATATTTACTTCTTACTACTTTATCATTACAATATATATTTGTTTATTCATTTCAAAACGTTACATAAAATTTATTAAAAAAGGATCCGATTCATTTTCAGTTACAAACTCATGTATTCGAATTTCAACAATTTAGTTTAAAAAAATAATATTAAATTATTAAAAAAAAAAAATTGGGCAAAAATAAATTTGGACAAATATATTAAAAACAAAACTCCTATTACATACCTACCCTTGAATGTTCTTAATTCTGTGATTATCTTCTATCTGCCACAACCATATTGACTAATAATATTTAATATGAAATTATTCTAGCACCACCCATTGACGAGGCAACCAACATCAATTTAGTTATATCTGTGTTAGATCAAAATTCCCTTCACATGAACCACATCACCCAAAACTTTAACAAATGCCCAAATTATCATGACTAAAAAATGACTTCAATAAGGAAAACAAACATGATGGAACCACTATAAGATGTTCTACCAAGGATACCACACTCAATGACAAGTATATATAAAACATCGACTACATAGAAAATTGTGAATTATTCAAAATACATACGAGAAGTTGCTTCTCAAAATGAAAGCATTACAATTAAAAATACCACAATGTCTAATCATCATAGTGTTTAATGTTTCCTCCTATTTCCAATGCACTCACAAAGAGCATTGCAAATAACGATTAAGCTAATATTCCTTAAGAAATCCGATGAGGTTCAAAATCATCCCTCATCTTTATTTTAATATTCCTTAAAATAGCTTCATATTTTTCTATTCACTCCTTTTGCCTAAACTATTTTCATATTTGCACATATTATGTGAATGGTGTATATGCACACATTATGAACTAGTGGTGTATATGCATATTATTTTGGTTAAAACCTTTTTTATTTAAATAAACTAGTATGATTTAATGACTCTAATATTTATGGTATTAAACTAATGGAAAGTGAATAATACATAATATACTTCTTGCATAGTGTTCTTTACCTATAACTATGAAGGAGAAAAGATCCATTTGACTTGTTGATCACCTTTAGTGGCTATTGGTCACAACCTATAGCAACTTGGGTGCAACCCATAGTAACTGATTTCAAACCATAGCATTGATTGTGTGGCCCATAACATATATTTCTTAGTTTGTAACACATGTTATGTAGCTTCTAGGAACTGCTAACCAACACATATAAAATGTTAGATAACCGGTAACAACTAGTAGCTAGTTCCCATAAAACCTAGAAGCTAACTTGTAGCAATTGTAACTTACCCGTAGCATCTATTGCTACCAAATTGTAGTTACTTTGATAGTTAGTTGACACTTTAAAGAATATTTCATCCATGATCTAAGGCATATCATGCTTCCTATAAACATTCAATCCAATCCTTAGAATGCCTTATCATCATTATTCCTTCGTTGGATGTGCCTTCGAGACTATTACAACAATGGAACAAACTAGTTTCTATTTTCTATTATACATGATTGTTAGATTTAAGATCATATATTATTTATTCTATCTTAATATTGATATTCATATATTTGTATTATTAGAATAGCCATTGTTTATGGTTATAACCTCTAGATTATTTACATTTTCTAATAATACCATGCCTTCCCTATTTAAGAGGGAACCTTTATAACCTGAAAATGAAGTTAGTAGGTGAGTTAGTAATTAATAATTTCAAATTCAAGATATAATAGAGTGTTTTAATCAAGTTTGGATCATATTTTTATGTACACGTGGCAATTTAATTTGGATTAAAAACTAAAGGGTTTTGATAAAATCTTATTTTAAGAAAGTAAGGCAATCAAGCTCTATTCCAACCAAGGTTGGGACCAATCACAAGGATTTTTTAGTTTGGTTACCAATCCATTAGATCATTTATTTATATTATGTATGGATTTCACTGAATTTATTTCATTCCTATAAGTGTGTCATTTGAATTATTTCTATGTATTTAGGTTTTTTTAACTCTTGGAGTTTACTTTCTTGCACTTTCATTTCATAAAATTTACTTTCATACAATTTACATTATGAAATTATGTTTCTCTATACATAAACATTAAGAACCTCAACCTTTGATGAGTAATAGGGTTGAATATATAGTTCCAATATCTTACCAAAATACATGAACATGTGGTCCATCTCTCGCAGCCTGGAGATCTGGGAGACACCTCATCAATTCTTAACACCAGTCTCCCTCACTAGTATTATGTTATTTCCTAAATTTTAATCCTATCTATATATATTCAAAGTTTTTTATTTCTTTTTTCTTCAATGAATTTTGCAAATGAATGCATAAAAGTCAAAACAATACCAACTTTCTTTGGTAGCCTATTTACCAAAGTTGTGTTGACCACCAAAAAATAGAAAGATAAATATAATATTTAATACTCGCTAGTTTGTCATTACAATATATAATTTTTTCTTCACTTTAAAAAGTCACACAAAATTTTATCAAAAAGGATTTGATTTGTTTTCAGTTATAAACTAATGTATTCCAACTTCAAAAATTTAATTCAAATAAATAATATTAAATTATAATATATGATTGAGAAAATTGAGAGCCTTCTAAAATATAGTTAAGATTCTAAGGAGATCCCAAAATGTTGGCTTCCATCTCTAAGCAAGAAAGGAGGTTACACAAATTTTTATTTTCCCTAGGGCCTGGTGAAATTAACAATTACAATTTATAATTAAAATTAAAGCATATACCAACAATTGACATCTTATCCACATAGAAAAGAACAAGTGACATTTTAGGTAATCATGTATGAGTTATTGAATTTTTGAAGACCATCATAAATAATGGTAGTTGTCATTAGGGATCAAATTTTAAGGGCTATTCCTAATTTCAATGTGTAGGTCATATATTTGTCTAGCCCTTCCATAATGAAAACTTGAATAAATATTTACCTTTCATTTAAAAAGAGTAAACTAAATATACACTTCATAAAAAGAAGAGTAGGTAAGTTTACTTACAAATCATAATCTAAGAAATTAAATTAGATGGATAAAAATGATCTCTTTGTGGGTTTCATATAGGGATTACGATAAATGGCACAAGCTACAGGTTAAAATTGGTTAACTAATAAAACCTAATTGATATCGTAGTATGGACAAGGTACCCAAATACAGTAGTCCAAAAGGGTATTGAATCCTTCATGAACATCTCATTGTTTCCCTTATGTCATGGGCTTCAATATCAATTCTATGATTCTTTGTGTCTAGAGAGAGAAATAGATCCATAATTAAACCAACAAATTAAAATTTGTGCGAGAAGAAATTAAAGAAGAAATATATAAGTTCAAATCCATATGTGAGCAACACCAAAGTCAAAAAACAAGTGGAAGACATAAAAATTTGATCATTGCATCGAGAACTATCTCTCATTTTTAATAGCTACATTGAGAATTATCTCTCATCAACTCAAGGGTGAATCAAGTAAATTGTCAACACTAAAAAAAAAGTGAAAAAAGGAACTCTTTTGTAATTTGACACAAAAGGTATTATTATGATATGATTGGCCTACAAAGACATTAGAATCAACTATACTAGCACATTGTGTGTTGACTGGTTAAAGGCTTTATGATGATCCCTAACAAAAAATAGGGGAATTTCTCTCCAAAATAAAAAACAAGAGAACCAACAGTAAAAAAATAATATTAAAAAAGAGTTGGTCAATTTAAGTAGGGGTCTAGAATTATATAATATACATTTTTTTGTTTATCCTTTAAATATTTTGATCTGTGAAACATTATTAAAATATTCCATTCATTCACAAGTATATGTTCATTAATGATTTTATTTTTTATTTGTGATACATATATGATTATTACTTTATCCACTGGTTAAACTTTTATTTCTTAAACATTTTAGTCTAGAGAACATTATTTAAATCTTTCATTCACCCATATAACATGTATTCATTCATAATTTTATTTTATGTTTGTGATATTTGCATGATTACTACTTTATCTACCAATTAAACTTTGATCCCCTAAACCTTTTCATATAGAGAACATTATTAAAATATTTACTTCAATCATATAGAATGTGTTCATTCATGATTTTATGTTTTATTTTTGGTACATACATGATTACTACTTTGTCTACTGACTAAATTTTGGGCATATTCAAAGAAGAAAATAACATAAAATCATATTTTGCTCTTTGTTAAAGATCATTCCTTTTCAAATGTTGTATATAAATGGAATTGTGTGTAATGTACATGATCTTAATAAAATTTTAGAGGTTGTCTCCTAGAATGAGGCAAATACACACAAAGACCTACACGTGAGTGATATGGAACTTACCCTTAATATCAAAAATGAAATATGTGGGGGAAGATACACTAGATGAATGTAATTATATACCTTATAACCATTGAGTATCTTTATGTTGCTTTCAAGAAGATTTCTAGGGTACTAATTTCCTTTATATTTCCTTATCAAAGGCCACATAATTCCCCATGAAGTAATAACTCCAATTAATAGAGATATATTGATGATATGTCGATATATCATCTCTGATCCCACATATGTCTTGTTCAAATCAAAGTAGAAAATACCATAGAAAATAGATATAAATGTCAATCCTGACTTGGAGAAAATAAATAAAATATGGTACTCACATATTTACCTATGTTTCCAAGCTTTTAATCCAAAATTATGAAAACTTGTAAAGCCACAATTTTATTTGGCAATGAAGAACCATTGCAAAACTCCCAATAAGATGATAAAAGTAAAGTATTTTCCAAATAACCTAAGATTTGTTCCCAATTCCCAAGGTCAATACAACATCAAATCTTTTTGTCCTCGTAATAAAATATGATATAAGTCTTAGTTAGTGCAATGAACTACCAAGATTTTTTCTGGATGAGTAGATTGCATTTTATGAAATAATATCAACATAGATTTTTAATTTCAATTTTCATTAATAGTAATGTTTTTTAGTGTGTTCTCTCTCCACAATTTGATGAATTATATCACATCTAAAATTGATAATAACAATTCAAATTTACACAACTCTTGTCATGCTATCCTCTAATAGTTTTTGATATTCGTACCTACATTGATAACAATGGGTATTTTTAACATAAAATTTCTTTTGTCATTTTTAATATGCATTAGTACTTCTAGGTTGTTAAGCATTTTATAAATTTTAATTTTTTTAGTGGCCTATTTTATTATTGATCTTCTTTGGTAGGTTTCAGTCCCTTGGACTAGCTTGGATGGTCTCAATTTTGTTCACTAGTTGTCATCATAGATTAAGGTAATATTATGGATTATTTTCCCTTGGGTTGAGGGAGACAATATAATAACATGGGTGCCTTCACCATTGGGTATTGTTCCACCATTACATGTTTTGCAATCTAAACCTGAAATTAACTTCAATGCATAGTAACTTTTTCCAATAAGAAACATATACATAATGAAGTCTTCACGACTCTATTACACACTTATTTTACAATGTTTTATTTTCTAATATAAGGATATTTATTCACTTATACCTATAATACTTATTATTATTATTATTATTATTATTATTATTATTATTATTATTATTATTATTATTATTATTATTATTATTATTATTATTATTATTATTATTATTATTATTATACAAAATACCATTTTTCCATTTCTCACCTCATATATATATCAATTTGATGTGATTACCTTTAATATACCACAACCATATTGATTAATAATATTTAATATGAAATTACTCTGCCACCACCCATTGACAAGGCAACCAACATCAATTTAGTTTTATTTATGTGTCAAATCGAAATTCCCTTCACAGGAACCACATGACCCACAACTTTAATGTATGCCAAAAATATCATGACTGAAAATGCCTTCAATAAGGAAGTTAAGCATGAAGGAACCACTCTAAGATGTTCTACCAATGGTATCACACTCAATAATAAGGATATATAAAACATTAACTACATATAAAATGGTGAATTATTCAAAATCCATAAGGGAAGTTACTTCTCAAAATAAAGGCATTATAATTAGGAAGACCTCAATTTCTAATCATCATAGTGGTTAATGTTTACTCCTATTTCCAATAAACTCACAAAGAGCATTACAAATAATGATTAAGCTAATATTCCTTAATAATGCTAATGAGGTTCAAAATTGTTCCTCATATTTTTTTTAATCTTTCTTAAAATAGCTTACCTAAACTATGTTCATATTTGCACATATTATGTGAATAGTGTATATGCACACATAATGTTAGTAGTGTATATGCATATTATTTTGATTAAAACTAGTTATCTTTAAATAAACTAGTATGATTTAATGAATTTAATGTTTATGGTATTACTAATGGAAAGTGAATAATACATAATATACTTCTTGCATAGTGTTCTATACCTATATCTATGAAGGATAAAAGATCCATTTAACTTGTTGATGACCTTTCGTTGTTATTGGTCACAACCTGTAGCAACTTGGGTGTAACCCATAGCAACCTATTTCAAACCATGGCATTTATTATGTGGCCCATAACATCTATGTCTTAGACTATATCACATGTTATCCAGCTTGTAACTAATACTAACTGACATGTAAAAACTATTAGATAACCCATAGCAGCTAGGAACTAACCCATAAAACCTAGAAGCTAACTTGTAGAAACTATAACTTACTTGTAACATCTATTAATACTAAATTACAATGACTTTGATAGTTAGTTTACACTTTAAATTATATCTCCTCTATGATCTAAGGGATATGATGTTTTTTATAATAAATGAAAATATAATCCAATGTTTAGAATGTCTCATCATCATCATTCTTTTGTTGGATGTGCCTCCAAGACTATTACAATAATGAAACAAACTATTTTCTATTTTCTATTATTCATGATTTTTAGATTCAAGTTCATATATTATTTATTCTATCCTAATATTGATATTCATATATTTGTATTATTATAATAACCATTGTTTATGGTTATAACCTCTAGAATATTTAGATTTTTTTATAATACCATCCATTTCCTATTTAATAGGAAACTTGGTAGCCAGAAAAAGAAGTTAGTAAGTGAGTTAGTAATCAACAATATGGAATTCAAGATAGAATAGAGTGTTTTAATCAAGTTTCGATCAATTTATTATGTATATGTAGCAGTTTAATTTGGATGAATAAATAAATTGTTTTGATAAAATATTATTTTTAAAAAGTAAGATAGTCAAGCTCCTAGTTAACCAAGGTTGGGCCCACTCACAAGGATTTTCTAGTTTGGTTACCAATCCATTAGATAGTTTCTTTATATTATGTGTGGATTTCATTAATTCATTTCATTCCTATAAGTGTGTCCTTTCAATTATTTTTATGTATTTAAGGTCTTTTTTTTATGTATTTTATTTCCTTGTGGGAAACTTCCAAACATAGATCTAGATTTCAATTCTTGTAATTTATTTTTTTGTACTTTCATTTCCTAAAATTTACTTTGGTATAAGTTACATTGTGAAATTATGTTTCCCTATAAAAAACATTAAGAAACTCAACCTTTGATGAGGACTAGTGTTACATATATAGTTTGAATATCTTGCCTAAATACATGACATGGGTTGATAATTAGTGAAAGTATCATAATTAATAATTAAATTCACTACTCCTCAAATGATCATGTCAAGTTGTAGGCAAACTTATATAACTAAATTTAATTTATGGCTTAATTTTTATTGTGAAAGTTACTATAAAACATGAGGGGCATTACACAAGGGATCCAAATACTTGTAAAGAATACACTAAAGAATGTTTTCAAGTGAATGGGTCTTGCACATAAGTTATTCACATTGGTTGAGTTACACGGATTTAGTAACTTGAAATAGTAAATGGATATTAAATGAAATTGCACATAAGAAAATACTAGAATATTTTAATTTTGTGGGGTTTATGCTACACTAATGAACATTTTTATCTTTAATCCAATGTAACTTGATATTACTACAAATATAATTTATTTTTCATTAATAAATACAAGAAACATAAACTCAACAAAGTTACTAATAAAATGAAATATATTATATGTTTTTATTTTAATGTAAGAACATCTCAAGTGAATTAATAATATTTCATAAATGTAAAAAGAGTAAGTCATTTCTTTAGAGTAAGTAAAAGCTATGTTGTGCATGTGTGGTATTGCATGAAAATTATTAAGATCTTCATAGCTGTGTGAGAATATATTTGAAAAATAATGGCATAGCTTTGATTCTACACATAATTTAGACTTTAATCATTTTCAAAGCATCAAAAGTGAATCAATAGTCCTACATCAAAATAAAAAAGAGTTATAATTTCATTATAATAAGTTTGAATTTGCCTATGTGTGGATGGTAAGACATGATAGTTATTAAGATCTTTAAATATGCATGGGAGTATACTTTAAAGAGAGTGGCATAACTTTATAGCCTCACAGAAGTCTGAAATTTATGGTTGCATAATTTTGGCTAAGTTAGAAGCTTGTAAAATTATCTTCACATCAAAATAAGATACATGTAGAGGTACAAGAGTGGGATAGAAAAGACAAATATTTCAAAATCATGAACATGAAATCTAAAGAATTTTTAATTGATTACTAACAATTTTTTTGATAGGAATGGATCTTATATGGAAATATTTTACAATTGTTGAGTTTCACATATTTACTCACTTGAAGTGGTGCATTTTCCCTAGCCAAATCTCCTTGAAATATGGTGAAGTCTTTCTCTTTTTTTAAATCCTTGGGATGTCAACTTAGACTTAGTTATTCCCTTTTTTTGTCATTTATTTTCAAAATCTAGAAAGTTTTACTTAGATTAACAAATTTAAGTTTACCTTAGATGATCAATTTTAACCTTGCATATTTTTAAATTTGGACACATGTTCCCTTTTGGTTAGTTCAAAAATTCATAATATTTAGACTCTAAATGAATTCAATTCACATCTATTAACTGTAAAAAAAATCATGACATGTGGTGAGTTACGATTGACTCACAACATCACAATCTCACACTTTGATTTATCTTTGGAAAATGACTCTGAGGTGAGAGTAATCAAGATTGCGATGCATTACACTTTTATATCAGCTCACACTCTTACAAATCCTTGGTAATCACATAAAATTCCATTTCAATTATAAATCACAAGTGAGTGAAATCAGGGCATGTTTTGTGTTGTGATCATATTATTGCCTTATAATTTATGGGCACCATGCAAAACT
>JARHVA010010366.1:22500-30000 GCA_037957365.1 Torreya grandis | reverse complement strand
TTTTCCTCTTTCACTATTCTCCTTTTTCCTCATATTCTTCCTAGAAATATAAGAGATATATTTTTGGGTCCATAAATATACCTCGTACATTTATAGGAGGAATACAAGAAACAAAGGAGAGTAGTGAAAGAAGAAAGACAAAGAGAAAGGACAAATATGATAAAATACAAACACATATATAGACACTAATAAGTCTAATTTTGTCTAATAAATTATGAGTACTTATATATCTTAAAATAATAATTTTTAAAAATATATTATACATTTTTAAAAGGAATACAAAAAATAAATAAAAATTATAAAAGAAAAAAGACAGCCAAAAAAAATCCAAATATTGAAAAAACCATAATATATATAGCCCCACCAATAAAACTAATTTTTGACTAATAAATGACAAGTATCCATAAACCCTACAATAATGGTGAATACAAAGCTATACATTTCAAATATTTATCTTTATTATACTCCAAATGTGGGTAAAGCAAAAGATGAGTTCTCCTTTTGTTGAGTCTTAAACCTAACTTCAACAGGGAGGTGTATAATTGTAAACTATGCAAGGCAATCAACTTTGTGCTTTTAGTATCCCACATATTTGAAGAAAATGATATTATTTTCTATTGAGGACAACATCAGAAAAGTAGTGAACAATACCGAGTAGAACAGTCTAGGTCAACTTAATTTAATTATGTCGTGCAGAAGTGTAGCGATACCATGATGTTGCATGGGGCAAAAGTCAAATAAACAAAATGTTTAATATATTTTGTCCATGAAAATATTCCTACACATTCTATTTCAATTAGGATATTTGATCTTCTCTTAACCTCTATATGATGGCAGATGTTTTTGTTTGCCTATCAGATTGTATTTACACAAATATGAATAAGAAGATGAAGCTTGAAAAATCATGAACAAAGAATTTAAATAAATATGAATTATGCACTAAATTTTTTTTCATATGAATTATTCTTTCATGGATTATTTTTTTTTGGTTTTTGAGTTGAATGGATTTATTCCATTGAAGTGGCACACTAATATCATGTGACCGTATTCATATTTGATGGTGTGTAGATGATTTGGGAAGTCTACATAGAGATATCCAAAAGTATCTTAAGCCTGTAAAGGACATATGAAGGGACACTTTTCATAGAGAAATTTAAGTGGATGTCTCTCTTCATGTTTTAGAGGAGAAAATGTGTGCACATAAATCTAGCAATATTTTTAATCATTGACTCCATAGGTTGGGAAATTACATGTGGCACCTTACATACATTTTTATGGGTATGCCCTAACACATTTCAATATAGAAATCCTATATAAAATCTTGTTTATAAAGGAGAGAGATAAGAAATCTAGAGGAGTAATGAGTTGTAGAGAGAGGGAAAATTTGAATTTGAGTAACTCTAAAATTCTAAAAGCAAAGAGATCCATTGTAATAGTATACTAGTAAGTGCAAACCATATAGGGTAGGATAACTTAGGTATACACTCAATAATATTTACACTCACTCACACTCGTGATATTCTATTTAGGCTCCTCTTACTATGAGCATCATCCATCCATGTCATGATTTTTGCTAAAATAGAGAATGGAGGAATAATCTCTGATGGAGTATGATATGGGTGGATACATATACTACTTCCCCTGAGCTATAATGGGTGAAACATATATTTATTAGAACAATATAATGGTTGGGCCTTGTATGTTGTGCTACTTGTTGTTGTGGCACTTTATGTTGATCTTATTTCCTTGTGCACTCTCAGGGGATATGCCTAGGATGGAATAAATAATAAGAAGAGAAGAGTAGCTATCCTAGGACCTAGAGGATGACCCATCATTGGAATCCATGAAAATGAGGACATACTCACCGTAAGCTTGCTCACCTTATTTGTATTCATGAAGACAAAAATTTGATGGCCTTTACCCTGGGGTCAACCCTAGTAGTCATTATGTTAGACCCAAAAGTGGCCAAAGAGATCTTGAGCTCCCCTCACTTTGCCATCAAGCCCCTCATACAATTTTCCCAACACCTCATGTTTGGGTGGGAAATTGGATTGTCACCTAATGGGGACTACTGGAGGATGCTACGTAGGATTTTGGCTACTCATTTATTTATCCCATGAAAAGTTGTTGTACACAAAGTAGAGCATCAAACAGAGTGTGTAAATATGTTGTGTATTATATACAATGAGTACATATCCAATGGAGTCATCAACCTTCATCCACTTTTCCAACATGCAGTTGTTAACAACATCATGGGAAGTGTCTTCGATTAGAGGTTTGATTTAATTAGCGAAGGTAAAGGTGACACCTCAGCAATTTTGATCAAAGAGGTTTATTAAGGAAGAGGTAGAAATTCAAGGAACTAACTTGAGGCTTGTACCCTTTGGTGTTGGGCCTCACCACCATCAACCACTATGACTAGACTCCCTCTCCACATAGTAATTAGTAAAGCTACTAGCAAACATGCATATTTTCTTTAGCCCAATTGTGTAAATTGTATTTGTCTAGCATTATCCTTAAAACTAAAGTAATGGAAAATGTTAAAGCAACTGTAAAGAGGCATGGAAATATAATTTTAATGAAGATGTTTTATTTATTCTTTTTATTTTTATTTATCTAATAATTGTTCAACCATTGAGCATGGGTCATTGTTCTTTTAATTTCCTTGGTGATCTCAACTGTCAAACCCACAAGTTCTTCTATTTCATTCCTATATTTCCATCAAATTCAAAAATCAAGTGTAAGACACAAAATTTTGATTACTAAATTGAGAACTGTCTCTCATTTTTAATAGCTATATTCAGAATTATCTCTCATCAACTCAAGGGCAAAACAAGTAAATTGGAAACACTCAAAACAATGGGGAAAATGAAATATATTTTATAGATAAACATATAATGTATTATTATGATATGCTTGGCCTACAAAGACATTAGAATCAACTATACAAGCACACTTCGTGTTGGCTGGTTAAAGTCTTTATGATGAGCCCTAACAAAAAATAGGGGTGTTTCTGACCAAAATCAATAATAAGAGATCTAACAGTAAAAAAAATAATATTAAAAAGAGTTGGTCAATTTAGGTAGGGTTCTTGAATTATATAATATACACTTCTTTTTTGTTGTCCCTTAAATCTTTCGATTTGGTGGACATTATTAAAATATTCCATTGACTCACATATTATATGTTCATTAATGGTTTTATTTCCTATTTGTTATACATACATGATTATTAATTTATCCACCGGTTAAAATTTTATTCTTTAAACATTTTAGTCTGGAAAACATTATTTAAATTACCATTCATTCATATAGCATATGTTCATTCATAATTTTATTTTATGTTTGTTATACTTACATGATTACTACTTTATTTACCCGTTAAACTTTTATCCCCTAAAACTTTTGTTCTAGAGAACATTATTAAAATATTTTTTTCATTCATATAGAATCTTTTCATTTATGATTTTATTTTCTATTTGTGGTATATACATGATTACTACTTTATATACTAATTAAACTTTGGGCATATTCAAATAAGAAAATGACAAAAACTCACAAATTTTTCTCATTGCTAAGAGCTCATTCCTTTTCAAATGTTGTATATAAATGGACTTGAGTGTAATGTACATGATCTTAATGAAACTATAGTGGTTGTATCCTCAAATAAGGGGAAATACACAAAAATACCTATACAAGCGTGATATAAAACTTGCCCTTAATATCAAAAATGGAATATGTAGGGGAAGATACACTAGATGAATGTAATTATATACCTTATAACTATTGAAGGTCCTCATGTTGATTTTTAGAATATTTTTAGGGTACCAATTTCCTTTCTATTTCCTGATCAGAGGCCACATAATTCCCCATAAATTAATAACTCTGATCAACATAGATATATTGATGATATGTGGATAGATCATCTCTGATCCCATATATGTCATGATGAAATCAAACTCGAAACTACCATGGATAATAGATATCAATTTCAATCCTGACTTGGAGAAGATAAAAAAGAATAGTGTACTAGTAGATTTACCTATGTTTCCAAGCTTTCAATCTAAAAAAATGAAAACTTGAAAAACTATAATTTTCTCCAACACTGAAGAACCATTGGAAAAATCCCAATAGGAAGTAAAAATTAAAGTAATTTCAAATCAGCTGAGTTTTAGTCCCAACTCTCAATGTTAATACAACATCAAGTATTTTCCTCCTCACATTAAAATATGATAGAAGTCTTAGTGCAACAAAATACAAATATTATTTTGGATGAGTAGATTATATTTTTAGGAACTGATATCAACGTAGATTTTTTAATTTGAATTTTCATTAGTCATGATCTTTAGTGTGTTCTCTATCTAAACTTTGATGAACTATATCACATGTAAAATTGATAATAACAATTGAAATTTATAAAAATCTTGTCATGTTATCCTCTTACAATTTTTGAGATGCTTACCTAGATTGATAATTATGGGGATTTTCTAACATATCTCTTATTTTGTAATTTTTAATATGCATTCATACTTCCAGGTTGTCAATTTTTTTATAAATTTTAATTTTTTTGGTAACCTATTTTATTGTGTACTTCTCTAATGGATTTGAGTCCCTTGAATGGGTATAAATGGGGTCAATTTTGATCACTATTTATCATCATAGATGATGGTAATATTATGGATTATTTTCCCTTCAGAAAAGGGAGAAAAAATAATAACATGGGTACCCTCACCATTGGGTATCAGGCCACCATTATATATATTTTATGTGATTATCTTCAATCTACCACAACCATATTGATTAATAATATTTAATATGAAATTACTCTACGACCACCCATTAACGAGGCAACCAACATCAATTCAATTTTATTTGTGTGTTAGATGAGAATTCCCTTCACATGACCCAATTAAATGTATGTATGCCAAAAATATCATGACTAAAAAATGCCTTCAATAAGGAAGATAAACATGATGGAACCACTCAAAGATTTTCTACCAGGGTATTACACTCAACGATAAGTATATATAAAACATCAACTGCATATAAAATTGTGAATTATTCAAAATACATATGAGAAATTAGTTATTAAGATGAAATCATTACAATTAGAAATACCATAATTTTTAATCATCATACTTGTTAATGTTTCCTCCTATTTCCAATGCACTAAAAAAGAGCATTGCAAATAAGTAGTAAGCTAATATTCCTTAAGAAGGCCGATCAGGTTTAGAATCATCCCTCATCTTTATTTAAATATTCCTTAAAATATATTCATATCTTTATATTAACTCCTTTTGCCTAAACTATGTCCATATTTTCACACATTATGTGAATGGCGTGTATACATACATTATGAACTAAAAGTGTATGTGCATATTATTTTGGTTAAAACTAGTCTTATTTAAATAAACTAGTATAATTTAATGAATTTAATATTTATGGTATTAAACAAATGTAAAGTGAATAATACATATTATACTTCTTTCATAGTGCTATTTACCTATAGCTATGAATGAGAAAATATCCATTTAACTTGTTGATCACCTTTAGCAACTATTGGTCACAACTTATAACAACTTCGGTACAACCCATAGCAACTGATTTCACTGCGTAGCATTTATTATGTGTTCCATAATATATATTTTTTAGTCTATATCACATTTTATGCAACTTTTGTAAACTTCTAACCAACACATATAAAATGTTAGATAACCCATAACAACTGGGATATAGTTCCCATAAAACCTAGAAGCTAACTTGTAGCAACTGTAACTTACCTATAGCATCTATTACTACCAAATTGTAGTGACTTTGATAGTTAGTTGAGGTTAAAAGTATAATATTGTGTCTCACTTGCTGACAAAAAAAAAATTAAAAAAAAATTAGAAAATAAATCTTAAAAAAAGTTAATGGTTTTTTAAAAATTTGTAAAATGTATATGCACTACATATTTTTATATATAGTATAAAACATAGTTTTTGATTAATTTAAATGACTCAAATTAAAAATATTTTGAGGATAAGGTGAAAGTGTATATGGCCTCTTCATGCAAAAAATTGGTACAGACTATTATTTTTTGACCCTTGACACTTTAAATAATGTTTCATCCATGATCTATGGGATATTATGGCTCCTATAAAATGCAATCCAATGTTTAGAATGCCTCATCATCATTATCCCTTTGTTGGATATGCCTTTGAAACTATTACAATAATGGAACAAACTAGTTTCTATTTTCTATTATTCATGATTGTTAGATTCAAGATAACATATTATTTATTTTATCTTAATATTGATATTCATATATTTGTATTATTAGAATAACTATTGTTTATGGTTATAACCTATAGATTATTTACATTTTATAATAATACCATGCCTTCCTTATTTAAGAGGGAAGATTTATATCCTGAAAATGAAGTTAGTAGGTGAGTTAGTAATTAATAATCTAGAATTCAAGATAGAATAAAGTCTTGTAATTAGGAATTAAAGATAGAATAGAGTGTTGTAATCAAGTTTGGATCAATTTATTATGTACATTTAGAAATTTAATTTGGATTAATAAATAAAGTGTTTTGATAATATCTTATTTTAAGAAAGTAGGGGATTCAAGCTCCAGTCCAACCAAGGTTGGGCTCACTCATAAGGATTTTTTAGTTTGGTTACCAATCCGTTAGATAGTTTATTTATATTATGTGGGGATTTCACAAAAAAATATTTTATTCCTCTAAGTGTGTCATTTGAATTACTTACATGTATTTATGTTTTTTTATTTATTTCATTTACTTCTCACTAGTTTATCATTACAATATATAATTTTTCCTTCATTTTAAAATGTCACAAAAAATTAATTCAAAAAGGATATATTTTTTTTAGTTATAAACCAATGTATTCCAATTTCAACATTTTAATTAAAATAAATAATATTAAATTATTATAATAACATTAGATCCTTTTGAAAGATATTTAAGATCTTAAAGAGATCCTAAAATGTTGGCTACAATCTCTAAGCAAGCAATGAGATTACACAAATTTTATTTTCCTTAGGGCTTGGTAAAATTAACAATTACAATTTACAATTAAAATTGGAGTATATACCAACAATTGGCATCTTATCCACATAGAAAATATTAGGTGACATTTCAGGTTATCATGCATGAGTTATTGAATTACTGAAATCCATCATAAATAATGGTGGTTATCATCAAGGATCAAATTTTAATAACTATTCCTAATTTCAACATGTAGGTCATATATTTTCCTAGCCCTAACATAATGAAAACTTGAATATCTATTTAATTATCATTTGAAAAGAGTAAACTAAATATACACTACTTAAAAAGAAGAGTAGGTAAGTTTATTTATGAATCATAATCTTTGCAACTAAAGTAGATGAAGAAAATTGATCTCTCTGTGGGTTTCATGTAGGGCTTATGACAAATTGCACAAGTTACATGTTAAGATTGGTTAACTACCAGAAGCTAATTGATATCATAGC
>JARHVA010010366.1:0-17500 GCA_037957365.1 Torreya grandis | reverse complement strand
AGAAGGGTATGACCATGTTTCACCAATAGAAAGATGAGGCCTTGATGCAAGATCAAGTTAGCTGCATTAAAAAGTGGAGGATTATTATATTTGGATCAATTTGTTATTTACATGTATCAATTTAATTTTGATGAATAAAAAAATTGTTTTGACAAAATATAATTTAAAAAAAATAAGGGAGTCAAGCTCTAGTCCAACCAAGGTTGGGCCCACTCATAAGGATTTTCTAGTTTGGTTACCAATCCATTAAATAGTTTATTTATGTTATGTGTGGATTTCATAAATTCATTTAATTCCTATAAGTGTGTCATTTCAATTATTTTTATGTATTTAATTTTTTTTATGTATTTCATTTACTTGTGGGAAGCTTCCAAACATGGATCTAGATTCCAATTCTTGGAATTTACTTTCTTGTACTTTCATTTTCTAAAATTTATTTTCATACAATTTACATTGTGAAATTATGTTTCCCTATACACAAACATTAAGAACCTCAACCTTTGATGAGGACTAGTGTTACATATATAATTTGAATATCTTGCCTAAATGCATAACCTGGGTTTATAATTAGTGAAAGTATTAAAATAATTAATTAAAGTCACTACTCCTAAAATGATCATTTCGGGTTGTAGGTAAACTTATATAACTAAATTTAAATTATGGCTTACATTTTGTAATGAAAGGCACTACAAAACATGATGGGCATTACACAAGGGATCCAAATACTTGTAAAGAATACATCGAAGTATGTTTTCAAGTGAATGGGTCTTGAGCATAAGTTATTCACGTTGGTTGAGTTGCATGGATTTAGTCACTTGAACTAGTAAATTGATATTAAGTGAACTTGTACATAAGAAACTACTAGAATATTTAATTTTGTGGGGTTTATGCTACACTAATGAACATTTTTATTTTTAATCCAATGTAACTTGATATTATTGCAAATATAATTTATTTTTTCACTAATAAATAAAATCAATAAAGTTAATAATAAAATGAAATATATTATATATTTTTATTTTAATGTAAGAACATCTCAGGTAAATCAACAATATTACATAAATGTAAAAAGAATAAGCCATTTATTTAGAGTAAGTAAAAGTTGTGTTTTGCATGTGTGGTGTTGAATGGAAATTATTAAGAGATTCATATCTACATGAGAATATATTTGAAAAATAATGGCATAACTTGGATTCTACATATAATTTTGTCTTTAATCATTACAGGAGCATCCCAAGTGAATCAATACCCCTACATCAACACAAAAAGAGTTAGAATTTCATTATAATAAGTTCAACTTTGCCTATGTGTGGATGGTAGGACATGATAGTTATTAAAATATTTAAATATGCATGGGATTATACTTTAATAAGAGTGTCATAACTTTATAGTGTACATAGAATTTTGAAATTGGTGGTTGCATAGTTTTAGCTAAGTTAGAAGCTTGAAAAATTAGCTTCAAATCAAAGGAAGCTACATGTGGAGGTATAAGAGCAGGATAAAAATTACAAATCCTTCAAAATCATGCATATGAAATCTAAATAATTTTTAATTTTAAACTAAAAAAATTGATAGGCTTGGGTTGTGCATGGAAATATTTTATAGTTGTTGAGTTACATAGATTTACTCACCTGAAGTCACGCATTTTCCCTAGCCACATCTCCTTGAAATATGGTATTATTTTTATTTAAAATCCTTGGGATGTCAACTTAGACTTACTTATTTCCTTTTTGTGCCATTTGATTTTAAAATATAGAAATTTTTACTTTGACAAATTTAACTTTGTCTTAGAAAATCAATTTTAACATTGCATATTTTCAAATTTGGACACATGGTCCATTTTGGTTAGTTCAAGAATTCTTAATATTTGGAGTCTAGATGAATTAAATTCACATCTATGAAGTGTAAAAAAACAAAATTATGACACGTGGTGAGTTATAATTGACTCATAACATCACAATCTCACAATTTAATTTATCCTTGTAAATGACTATGAGGAGACAGTAAGATTGGAATGCATGATACATTAATTTTGGATTAGACTATTATAAATAGTCGATCATCACATCAAATTCCATTTCAACTGTGAAGTGTGAGTGATTGAAATTAGGATGTGTGTTGTGTTATGATCAAATTGTTGCCTCATAATTTTGGGCACCATGAAAACCTCCCCGAAATGGGATACATAGAATTGAGTTAGGTATTAGGATCCTCAAAATTCAATAGGTAGATATAGCTTGAGAATGCATCACATAGATGAGGAAGCCAAGTAAGACTTATTGAAAGTCACTATTGATATAAAGCCATAGGATATCACCACATAGTCTAGAATGAGGTCAACGAATCAAAAACCCATTAATCTAAGCCCAATTGGTTTAATATAGTAGTCCAAGGTGTCTAAATTTACTCCTTGAAATGATAAAGGTTGACCTAGACATGATTTTAGGTGATTAAATAAATGATTGATCATTTAATTTAAATACATAACATGGATCATTATATGCCTTTAATAAAAGTAAATTTATAGGTAAATATTTTTAGAAATTTGTTGTATATTTTCTATGATATACACTCTATTATATAGTAGAGACATAATCAAGCCTACTATTTGTTATATATTTGGGTGGTTTAGCCTTCGGGTTTAGTATTCATAGTATTGTAATATTACTTTGATGGTATTTATTGATGTGCCTATACATAATTACACATTAAATATGGAAAATTAGAATTTGGTAATCCATTATTTTATTGTAAATGGTCAACTTAGTACAAGAAATGAGTTATTATGCTAGGGTTTTTACTTAAAAGGTTTTTCTAGGTAAAAACTTGTGTACTCTGTAATCTTGTGTGTAATACATTTATTTTATTTTGTTAGTTGAATGATTCTATTAGTATTTTTTCTCATTTTAGTATATCAAATCAATTTTTATCTTAAAATACTAATCACCTGAGTCTACAACACATTTCACTCAATGTAACCTCAACACCCATTAATGATGTTGGACAAAGTTATTGGGCAAGTATCAATTTGATATATAATACATCAATGGGAAGTAAAATGTTGTCACAAATGCATTAACTATTATATTATATGAGCTTGAAGTGATTATTATCATGGGTTTACTAAATAGGAAATGTAATGAGATTATAATAATGAATTTTTGAAAGGTTTATGAGAATATATTCTAGATTATTTTATTGGGGATAGTTTTAACCATGAGCCTTGAAAAATGTTAGAATCACAAAGGGTATGAAAAGGAAAAAAATTTAGGACACTCCTTATATTAAAATGGTCTCTTGAGGCATATAGAGTGAAAACATGTGCTTAATTATGTTGGGTTACAAGATTTAGTGTTTATAGAAGCTCATGGAGCCCATTATTTAGCTCATCATGGGCTAAATAAGACACACAAATATTTGAGGTAACTATATCATTACACTAGTTTAAGACAAATTTTCCTTTTTTATGGTTTGTTTCCTTGAGTTGAAATGAGTTAAGGAAGAAATTCAGCATTCATTAGGCTTTATTTACCAAAATGAGATTACAGATGGAGGTGGGAAACCATTCCTATGGACTTCAATGGTGGTCTAAAAAACACATCCTATCACAATGACATAATTATGGTGATGGTGTAAAATTTTATAAGTTGGCCCACTTCTCTTTGATGAATATCACCTACTACTCAAATGTAGTGTAAATGTATTCCTCAATGACATCATTCGGCTACATGTGATTATAAGGAATATTATATCTGATAAAAACACAGTATATATTTCTAGCTTATAGACTAATCTTCATAATACATTTTGCAACCAACTCTAATTCAACACCTCATAACATCTAGATACTAATAACACTAATTTTCACTCCTAATATAATACCAATTGAAAAACTAGATAAATTTGGTTACCACATTTGTTGATAATATCGAAGAACACTCAACTATAATTTTTAAAACTAGGAAGTATCCATTAGGTTAGACTATACATATTTCATGGGTCAATAATAGTGGGAAATAAATAAAATCCACCTATAAATACATGTGAATCCTAGGGTTATCACTCACTTAGTCACAATTGGATAACTTGGCTACTATGTCAAAAATCACTAGGAAAGTCTAAAGAAAACTTAAAAATTACTTATCACTCTCTCAAGACATTAATGCACACAAATTTGTGGGAGTGATATGTGTGATTTTATCCTTGTTAATAGTATTATAATTTAGGCAATGCTCAATCACTCAATGGGGAATAGATGTCGTTGTCCTACCCAAAACACAAACCCCTTTTTCAAGGGTCATCTTGTGGTCAAAATCAAAACTATAGTTTGGTTTAAAGGAGAAGGAAAATAAAGATTGGTGAACATGAACAATGGTGAACATACACATATAAAACATATATAGAATCAAATTCTTGGATCTGAAATGTTACATACCTATATAGTATACATGGACATTATTTCTAATGCTAGTAATGTACCAGCAATAGTAGGTGTCGTAGTTTACTAGAAGCATCAAGAGAATGTTTGAGCTATTATTTTTATTATCTAGGTAGTGACATAACATAAAAATAATATTTTCATTAATGATTATTTTTTTGAGTGATATAATATCATTAAACCTAAGTACATCTCTCCCTTCTTGCTTTGTCAATTTTAAACCATCTAATTAAAATATCCATCTATTTCATTTTCAAATTAGATTTGTATGTTATTGATATATTTTATACATTTTGAATTAACTCTTTATCTACTTCATTTATATCACATTAATAAAAAAATAGTAAAATAGGAACATACAAAAAATTGAACAATGGAAATATTGACCCATGCAATATTGTGAAAAAAATGAATGATAATGCTTATGAGGTAAATTTTCCATATAAATTAGATGTTTTTGTAGTATTTAATTTTTTTTTAATTATATGTATTTCATGGAAATGGAAATGAAGGGTAATAATTAAAATTATATTGGAGGTAGTATGTGCAGAGGAAGAATAAATAATAATAATATATGTTTTGGTCAAGATAATGAACACTAGATAAGGAAGTTATAAGAATGTATTACCTATAGTTTTAATGAATGTATAATGGTTATTTTCCTAATATTTATCCACTATCACATATATTTTATGAGCATGGCCAATTTTTCCAAAAACATACTTCATAATAGGTGCCTTCTATAACTCTATAACATAAGATATTCATGGTCAGTCCCATTTGTTAAGCCCCACAAATAAATAAGGAACCAGATGTAAATTCACTCATACAATGGAATCCTCTAGTCCTATAAAAAATGATCCTCATGAACCTATAGGCTTTGATCATGTGTACTAATGAGTTTATGTTAGGCTAAAATGTTATCTATTTGGCCTCATATTCCTATTTAGGCCTTGCTTAGTCCACATTTTGTCTATATATGGATCTTGTGGAGGGTGGTGGCATTGTTTTTTCATAGGTTTTTTTGTGTTGTGATATTAATTTTATGGAGGTACATGGGTAAACTAAGAGTATAGGAAACCACTTCTATGTGGAGATTGAGTACCTTAGGACTTAACATCCTAATGGGCCTGTAATTTATCTCACAACCACTCTCTAGCCTCATGAGTCTTTCCTCAATTTTCTTCTACTAGATTTTCATTTTCAACAACAACCACTAGGGTTTGAGAAGATAAAAGGAAAAAAACTCCAACTATATCTACATTTATGTCCCTGATAAACATGCTTTCCTAAATCTTCTTATCTAAAATATGATTGACATATAAAATTAAGCCTATAAATCAACCCTCATACTGATCCACTATATGACTTACATATTTAATATTATGAAACACATCAATCCTCTTCTATATTATGTGCTTTGATAAGAAACAAACCCTTAAACACTCCTAAAAGAGATCAAAAGGGACCATATCGCTAGTCAAGCTAATATTTCACTTCTTGTTCCTTTTTTAGACATTAGATGCGTCTCCTATGAGGAGGATATAAAAATGTACTCTAACATTGGTATCATATGATATTAGACCAAAATAACTATTTAAACTCAAAAATAAAGATTTTATGCCAAAACTATTTATATATCCTCCAAAATTTGGTGGCTAGAGATTGAATAGATAACAAACAATATCATATGAATTTTTTTAATGTGGATGGTGTTGATTTTTCCTCTCTTTATCTGGTGAATTATGTGTCTCCATCCACTTTTTTGAAGGGTTAAAAAATCTCTATTCTAGGAAAAGATACAAGACCTCTCATGGAGTAGAGACTGACTATGGGACCTCTGTATATGATGATAATCCTCTTATGTTTGTGGAGGAGAATGTCTCTATGATTCCTACCTACCTTCAGATAATATATCATATATTACACCCATAATTTGATATAATACCTATAATATTTAAATCTAATACTATTATTTTTTATTCTACTAGATGGGATTTTGAGTGCCTAGATTGAGTGCCATGCCTCTCTCTTCTGTGAAGCATCTTGCACGAGTATAGATGGGTATTAAATTGCTACAAAAGGGAAGGCAAAATAAAACATCTCTAGATATTTCATTTTTAAAACCATGATCTGATACAAATATTTCATAACCTAAATTTAAGCACCAAAACTAACAACAACAATATTATAAACATAATTATTATCATTTTTAATTACGAAAACATTTATCTCTATACTACACTTTCCTAGAGTATGAAAAATCATACCTAACAAGTATTATAATGTAAGCTAAATATACGTGTTTGAAGGTTGATTAAGTTAAAATACACCTATGTACACTTAATTAATATATAAAATTAAATAGGTTCAATGGGTAAAATTTAAGATTCATACATACTTAGAAAAAAAATTAGGTTTATAATTTTAATTCCACTATAAAAGTCAAATGTGGTTCACAAATAATAACACTTATTTATTACATAAAGTGTGCAATTAAATTTATTCAAAATATAAATAGGAGTAGGCCAATTTAAATAAATTTAAATAGAGAAAAAAAATCTTGTAAGTTAAAATGTGCACATACAAAAAGCAGCTCAAGATAACAATTAATTAGAAAATGTTAGCCATATTTAAAAATAAAATAAATGACTTAAGTTGAAGCAGATTTTCCATTAAAAATTTAGAAATCCATGTCCACCATTATATCTAAGATAATACTAATAGGATTACAAAATCCCTAGAGTTTCCAAAACTATCTTTATGGAGGAATTAAAAAGATTTCATAATTCTGAGTTTTGATTTAGTACTAGTTTGAAAGGAGATGGAAAGATGATGAGATGAAGGCTTTCCATTTATTATCTCTCACATCCATATATAAAATGTATCTCAAGATAACAATGAAATAGAAAAATCTATCCATACCTAATAATAAAATATATGATTTAAGTCAAAATATATTTTTAATCCAAAATGGAACAAGTCATATCCACCATTATATTTAAGCTAATCTTGATTATTGGATTATAAAAACCCTAAAGTTGCCCTTATATATTTATGGATGAATAAAAAATCCTCCCTAGGTCATTAGTTTGATTTGGTCACTAGTTTGAAATGTGATGGAGAGAGGATGAGATGAAGGGTTCCAATAGGGTTGTTATTATTGTTACTAATATTTTATAAACTAATTTAGCTTTACATGAAAATGTTTAATTAGATCCATTTATTTTTGTATGATTTTTTAATTGTGTCAAATTTATTTGAAATTTCATGTTCAATCCAAGGTTCGAAAAGAGGCACAAATTTTTAAAGACATTATTTTCATTTTCAATTATTTTTCTATGATTATCAATATACAAATTGTGTGTGTGTGTGTGTGTGTGTGTGTGTGTGTGTGTGTGTGTGTGTGTGTGTGTGTGTGTGTGTGTGTGTGTGTGTGTGTGTGTGTGTGTGTGTGTGTGTGTGTGTGTGTGTGTGCGTGCGCACACATATGCAAGCGGGTATGCATGTGTGTGAAAGTAATAGGTATTTTTTTTAGTGCCCATATATTTATACAAATTTATTTAAATGCAAATAATGCATACAAATTAAATTTAAAATATAGGATCAGTATTTATACAAGCCTTTGAAATTGATAACTTATTTATTTATGTGGGTCTCTAGTAAATCTAAAGGATTGAAAATGTGAGAAAAATCTTGATGTTTATGCTTTACAAGCTAATTCATAAAGGGTGACTATTGTTATTTATCTCTTCAATCATCTTGGAAAATTTATAATCTTACAACATTTTATTATCATTGTCACATGGAAAGCGTATCCCTTGTTGTACAAGTTGATCAAAGTTCCTTTTCATTTCAACTAATTTTTTTCTCAAAATGCCCAATTGAAACCAATGACATTTGTTGTTTCCTTCACTACCATGGTTTCAATTACATTCTTAGCTACATCCACCCTATCTTAGACCCTTCATTTAAACATATAGTCTCTCAAAAATAATAATAATCATCATTCTCTCTATTAATAATATTTTACTAATAAGATAAATAGATGCAGAACCTCCATGTGTTGAGTCCTATGCATTGTATGTGATCTAGCTACTAGTATAATCCTCCTAGGATGTACTAGCCCTAGGAAAATCTTTATCCTCCCTCAGCTCATTAGATAACTCCTATCAATGATAGTGGTAGCTATCTTGTACTTTGGTTGGTGCAAAGCCTCCTGACCATGGTCCATATTATTACTATCTAGAGAATGGGTACCCCTGGCAATGACTATGTGATCTACACTCCATATTTATTTGGCTATGGGTAGGGTCCCACCAAGTATATCTATGTTACTACTATGTCTTGCACTAGTGGTAGCTCTATCTCTCTACCCATTAGCTCTACCCTATAGAGTCTATAGATGTCCTCTATACTGAATACGACCTCTAGTTTGGGCCCCAACTAGAACACATGCCTCTCAGGTACCCATGCAGTCACCAATGCATTCACTAGGTCCTAGAGTAAGATAATGAGGGTATGTGTACAAGTTGCTACAGTCCTACACTCGGTAGGCAACCCTTGTCTACCATTGGTAGAGTGTCTACCTCTTCGACTAACCATGCAGGAACTCTCTCCTGATTGGTCACCTCACATAACCCATCTAGATGTGTTGGCCTCTCCCTTACATGTGAAGGTCCTCCCTCCTCTAGTAGGATAACTTCTCTACATGTCTACACAAGAAAGTAAATCAGAAAATAGATTAATCAATTGGTCAAAAAAAGAGTAAGAGCAAGTAAAAAACTAATAAGCTACTATTTTTTATCTATCTACCTCTTTTTTATCCCTCCCTTCTCTTATGGCCCCTTTTAGAACCTGATAAGCTCATCGAGGGGCTATTTTGGCCCCTTGTTTCCCAATTCCATGGATTTTTGGGCAAAGTCATATCCTAAGTAGCCTAAGTCATAGCCTACTTTGGGATGCCGTAAGGACCCCCAGGGCTCCTTAGTTCTCCCTCCTTAGAGATCTGTTTGGATCCTCATTGATCTCAATCTCTCCATGTCATCAAGCCCATCATTTTGACTACTTATTCCACTTAATTTGTCTATCAAATTTTCTAAAATGAGTCAAAATACATTTAGGGTCTCCCAAACCCCAAAAAATGAATAAATTTGACAAAATTTGTTCATACAACTTACACATACCATCATGTGCATCTCTGATGTTCTCCCATGTCCTCATATGCTCCTTTTGGGCTTTAGTTTCTCATGGGCTCTCCTCTGGCTCTCTCAGAGTGAAAATAAGAGTGAAAACGACCTCTTTTCTCTCTTTTTTCCTCTTTTTAGCCCCTTTTTCTTGCTTAGGTTTTTGACCCATTTTTGCATTTTAGACCATGAAACCTCCATCTAACATGTTTTGGCACATTCTATGCACATTGAAAACCTCCATTTTTTAATCTTTGGTTTCCTTGAGCTTGTTCCAGTCCCATTTTAGTTCTTGAGACCCCTTTCAGGTCCCCATTAACCTCCTAGGCCCGTTTCCCATCTCATGGGCACCTAGGGATAGAAGTTAATTATTGTACTTATTTTAGTTAATCATTTCTCTACTTTTCTATAGTCAATCCATTCTAACTCTCTCTCTTTCTTTTTCATCATGGTTGCAGGTAGGGTTGTCAACTAGCTTTGGTGGTTTGGGACTTGCTCTAGTCTTGTCGATTAGTCTTCATCTTCTCTGAACTTCCCCCCACTTTCCCTTATTACCTCTTATCATAGCCAGTGTTGGTCAACCATTATGATTATGGCTTGATTTAATTATTTTTTCCCTCATGAAACTCACTCACACTACTTCACTTTAAGATCACCTTTCTATAATCGTTAGTCTTGCATCCTCGACCACCATTATGGTGTACCTCTTAGTGGTGATTCACACTGATGGTGGTAGTTGGGGTAACCTAAGACTAGCAACTATGCCTTGGGTTATCGATGATCATTGGGGATATGAGCTTGTCACAACTAGTTTCTTCCTTACTAGAGAGATGATTAATGCCATTGAGTATCACAAAATCATTGGCACCTTGATCGACACCCATGAGTTATGCATGTGTTATGTGTAGTTATTCTCTAACTCACTAGTGTCTAGGCCATATGTAGCTCTAAGTTGCTCCCCCTCTTTGAGGTGGTGCATGATTTGCTCTCTTTCTTTAAGGAGATCTGGTTCACCCATATCCCTTGTAAGGAGAATTCTAGGGCTAATGCCCTAGTGAATGTCATTCTAGATAGTATGATGTGATTCGATATCACTTATGTCCCTTTCTTAAAGGAGTTAGAGCTAGAGATGGAGTTGGATTTTAGATTATGCATCATTTGCACTCTCACCCATGGATTGTGTCCTTGACTTCTTTCGATACCATCCTTATTTGGTAAGTGTAGGTAATGTTTCCTTTTATCTTTATATTTATTCCTTTTCTTTACTTTAGTGTGGATTTCAAGCACTGCACAATATTCCTTTTTCATTTGAATACTAACTGCTTGTACTTTGGGGGTATATGTAATCATACTTCTCATGACCGTACTCCTCCCTATGATTATACATTGGCTCACGTGAAAATTGTTGACCTTGATCATCCTCCTCTAAGACATATGCTACCTATTTGGACCTCTCTCATATCATATTCCTACCCCCCTTACATCCCTAGTTTATATTGGGCCTTTTATACATAAGATAGGCCATTTGGAAACCTCTATGTTGAATAATGATAATAGGACAAATAAATGCAAAGCCTCCATGTGTTGAACCCTATGCATCAAATGTGATCCAATTGTTGGTATAATACTCTTAGGTGTACTAAACCCAAGGAAATCTATGTCCTTATCTCATTGGACAACTCCTATCCATGATAGTGGTAGCCATCTTATACTCTAGTTGGCATAGAGCCTCTTGACCATGGACATGTTATCACTATTTGGATTTTGGGTACCCCTAGTGATGATTGTGTGATATATAATCCATGGTTGTCTTGTTGTGAGCAGGGTCTTACCAAGTAGATATCTGATGCTACTACATATTATACCATTGGTATCTCTATCTCTCTACCCATCGGCTCTACCCTATAGAGTATATAGATGTTTTATGTGCTAAGAATGACCTCTATCTTGGGCCCCAGCTAGAACACATGCCTCTCAAGTGCCCATGTGGTCACCAATGCATTCACTAAGTCTTTGGAGTAATGTAGTGAGGGTATGTGTACAATTTTCCAAAGTCTTGCACTCTATAGGTGATCTTGGTCTGCCACTAGTAGAGCATCTACCTCCTTAGCCAATCATTTATGAACTTTCTTCTAGTTTGCCATTGGTAAAGGGATACCATTGAAGGGCTTCAATTTACAAGTGAAATGATGCAAGTGGGACATTTTTGGCATCAAAAGTATTATGCAAATGAAAATATTATTTTACCTGATAGATCCATCCAACCAGATCTACACCACTAAATCAAGGAAAATTAAGCTTCAACATATGATAATTGCTAAAAAAATAAAACCCAGTGTCAGAAGAAGACTCTAGATGTCATCTGTTGTTCATGATGGTATGTTGAAGACTAAGGTCGAGAATTTATTCATCAAGATCTTTGATGTGGGTCTCGAGGGCAACAATTTCTTCCTCCATGTTTTTTTCTCCTGTTTAGGATACTACCATGACCCGAATAAAAGTTTATCTTCCTCTATAGGTGATCCTGGTCTACCAATAGTAGAGCATCTACCCCCTTAGCCAGCCATACCTGAACTCTCTTCTAATTTGCCATTGGTAAAGGGATACCATTGAAGGGATTCAAGTTACAAGTGAAATGATGTAAGTGGGACCTTTTTGGTATCAAAATTATTATGCAGATGAAAATATTTTTTTACTTGATAGATCCATCCAGTCAGATCTACACCATTGAATCAAGGAAAATTAAGCTTTAGCCCATGATAATTGCTAAAAAAAGAAAACCCAGTGTTAGAAGAAGACACTCGATGTCATCTATTGTTCATGATGGTATGTTGAAGACTAAGGTCAAGAATTTTTTCATCAAGATCTTTGTTGTGGGTCTTGAGGGCAGAAATCTATTCCTCCATGTTTTTTTTGTCCTTTTTAGGATGCTACCATGACCCGAATAACAATTTTTTTCTTTTTTATTTTTACAATAGATAGGAAAACTAGAGTTAAGACATTTTTAGTAATGAAAGTTGAAAAAATGAATGGGGTAAAGGGGATTTTACTAATTTTTTTCATATTGGGAGTATGATTGACGAAGGTGAGGGAAATTTGAGGAGTGAAAATGGAAAACTAAAAAAAAATTCAAAGAGGGAAAAAGGAGTAGAAAGAGATGATGAACACTGTGGAAATTTTTTGAGGCAAATGGACAAAAATAGAAGTTATGGAAAACCCTGAAAAAAGAGAAAATTAAGATTTGTGAGAACTAGTAGTGGAATTGGGATATGGGACTGCAAGGAAGAAATTGTAGGGAATGGAATTTTAGGTGTTCAAATAAAGTTTGATGATCAATAGGGTTATAGATGGAGAATTACTGCACAAAATAAAAATAATTACTTTGATTTCTCTTATCTACTTTTTGTCTGCAAGACCTGTAACAATATATGGATACTCTGTTGATTGATTTTATTGCATCTTCTATAAATATTCTAAAATTGATATAAATGGGCCCAAGTTTTAATGGTTTCTTAAGGGTTTAACTATATCACTCTTGCCACAAATACCATCTAAATGAGTACCACTCTCCACAAATTTTTTGGCCATGAATTTACCTCGAAGCAATAGCTCTTGGTTTTCCTCACAGATGGGATTTGATTTGGTTACTCATTTTAAATGCGATGGAGAGAGGATGAGATGAAGGGTTCCCATAGGGTTATTATTACCGTTACTAATCTTTTATAAACTAATTTAGCTTTACTTTCAAAGGTTTAATTAGATCCATAATTTTTTGTATGATTGTTAATTATGTTAAGTTTAATTGAAATTTTAAGTTCAATCCGAGGTTGGAAAGGAGGCACAAATTGTTAAGGACATTTTCTTCATTTTCAATAATTTTTTTATGATTATCAATATACACATTGTGTGTGTGTACGTGTGTGCGTGTGTGAGCAGGCATGCATGTGTGTGAAAGTAATAGGTATTTGTTAATGCCCATATATATATACACATTTATGTAAATGAAAATAATGTATACAAATTAAATTTAAAATATAAGATCAGTATTTATACAAGCCTTTGAAATTGATAACTTATTTATTTATGTGGCTCTGTAGGAAATCCAAAGGATTGATAATGTGAGAATTTTTTTGATATTTGTGCTTTACAAGCCAATTCGTAAAGGGTGACTCATTGTTATTTATTTCTTCAAGCATCTTGGAAAATGTATAATCTCACAACATTTTATTATCATTGTCAAATGGAAAATGTATCCCTTGTTGTACAAGTTGATCAAAGTTCCCTTTCATTTCAACTACTTTTTTTTATCAAAATTCCCAAATGAAACTAATGACATTTGTTGTTTCCTTCACTACCATGTTTTCAATTACTTTCTTAGCTACATCCACCCTATCCTTGACCCTTCATTTAAACATATAGCCTCTCAATAATAACAATAATCATCATTCTCTCTATTAATATTATTTTACTAATAGGATAAATAGATGTAGAGCCTCCATGTGTTGAACCCTATGCGCTAGATGTGATCCAACTACTGATATAATCCTCCTAGAATGTACTAGCCCCAAGAAAATCTTTGTCCTCCCTCAGCTCATTAGACAACTCCTGTCAATGATAATGGCAGCCATCTTGTACTCAAGTTGGCATAGAGCCTCCCGAACATGGTCCCTATTATCACTATCTAGAGAATGGGTACCCCTAGCAATGACTATGTGATCTAAACTCCATGGTTTTTTTTTCTATGGGTGGGGTCCCACCATGTAAATATTTGTTTCTATTATGTCTTGTACCAGTGGTATCTCTATCTCTATACCCATTAGCTCTACCCTATAGAGTCTATATATGCCCTCTATACTGAAGACATCCTTGAATTTAGGCTCCAACTAGAATGCATGCCTCTCGAGTACCAATGAAGTCACCAATGCATTCACTAGGTCTTAGAGTAATGTAATGAGGGCACATGTATAAGCTACCAAAGTCTTACACTTGATAGGTGACCCTAGTCTACCATTGGTAGATCATTTGCCTCCTCAGCTAACCATGCAAGAACTCTCTCCTGATTGGTCACCTCAGATAGCCCATTTAGATTTGTTTTCCTCTCTCTTACATGTCAAGGTCCTCACTCCTCTAGTAGGATAACTTATCTATGTGTCTACACAAGTAATAAAATTGGTTGATGGATTAGTAAATTAGCCAAAAAAAGAGTAAGAACAAGTAAAAAACTAGTAATCTACTATTTTTTAATCTATCTACCTCATTTTTCTCCCTCCCTTCTCTTCTAGCCCCTTTTGGAACCTCCCAAGCTTCCTAAGGGCCTATTTTAGACCTTTTCTACCCAAGGTCATGGATTTTTGGGCAAAGTCATAGCATGAGTAGGCCAAGTTTTGGCCTACTTTGGGACACCCTAGGGACCCCCAGGGCTCTTTGGTTCTCCCTCCACAGAGCTCTGTTTGGATCCCCGTTGGTCCCAATCTCTCCATGTCATTGAGCCCATCATTTTGACTACTTCCACTCAATTTGTCTGTCAAATTGTCCAAAATGAGTCAAAATGCATTTAGGGTATCCCAAACCCCAAAAATGAATAAATTTGACAAAATTTGTTAATAAAACTTACCCATACCATCATGTGCATCTCTAATGTTCTCCCATGTCCTTGTATACTCATTTTGGGCTTTTGTTTCTCATGGGCTCTCCTCTGGCTCTCTCAAAGTGAAAATAAGGTGAAATTGACCTCTTTTTTCTCTTTTCCCCTCTTTTTAGTCCCTTTTTCTTTCTTATTATTGGCCCTTTTTAGGCTTTTCACCCATTTTTGCATTTTAGATTGTGAAACCTCCATATAAGAGGTTTTGACACATTATAAATGCATTGACAACCTCCATTTTTAAATCTTAAGTTTCCTTTAGCATGCTCTGGCCCCATTTTGATTCTCGAGACCCCTTCCAGGTCCCCATCGACCTCCCAGACCCATTTCCCATCTCGTGGGCACCTAGGGATAGAAGTTACTTATTTTAATTCTTTTAGTTAATCATTTCTCTACTTTTCTATAGTCGATCCATTCCAACTCCCTCTCTTTCTTTTTGATCATGATTGTAGATAGGGTTGTCAACTGTCTATGGTGATTCAAGACTTGCTATAGTCTTATCAACTGGTCTTCATCTTCTCTGAACTTCACCCCCTTTCCCTTGTTAAATCTTGGCATAAAAAGTGTTGGTCAACCATTATGATTGTGGCTTAATTTTATTATTTGTTTCCCTCATGAAACTCACTCACACTACTTCACTTTGAGATTACCTTTCTACAGTCATTAGTCTTACATCCTCAGCCCCCATTATGGTGTACTTCTTGGTGGTCATTCACACTAATGGTGGTAGTTGGGGAAACCTAAGACCAAAAAATGTAGCTTGGGTTATTGATGATCAATGGGGCTATAAGCTTGTCATAGCTAGTTTCTTCCTTACTAGAGAGATGAATAATGTCATTGAGTATCAAAAAATCATTGGCACCTTGACCGACACCTATGAATTAGGCACGTGTTATGTGTAGTCATTCTCTAACTCACTCTTAGTTATGTCTCAACTCACCAGTGTCTGGGCCATCCATAGCTCTAAGTTTCTATCCCTCTTTGAGGTGGTGCATGATTTACTCTCTTTCTTTTAAGATGTCTAGTTCAACCATATCTCTTGTAGGGAGAACACTAGAGCTAATTCCCTAGTGAATGTCATTCTAGATAGTATGATGTGATTTGATATCACTTATGTCCCTTCTTTATAGGAGATAGAGCCGGAGCTAGAGATGGAGTTGTATTTTAGATTATACATCATTTTCACTCTCACCTGTCGATCGTGTCATTGACTTCTTGCGCTTCCATCCTTATCTGGTAAGTGTAGGTAATGTTTCCTTTTATCTTTATAGTTATTCCTTTTCTTAATTTTGGTATGGATTTTAGGTACTACACAATACTCTTTTTTCATTTAAATACTGACTATTTATACTTTGGGGGCATATGTAATCATACTTCTCATGACCCTGCTCCTCCCTATGATTATACATCAGCTCACATGTAGACTACCAACCCTGATCATCTTACTCTAAGACATATGCTACCTATTTGGATCACTTTTGCATCATATTCCCACTTCCCTTATATCCCTAGTTTATATTAGAGTATTCTCCTCATTCTTATCTTTCCAATAGTTCAAATGGGAAGTCAATCGGAGCTATAGTGTAAAAGTTATGGCTCCCGGAAGTTCTATCATCAATTGGGTTAGAACCATCACCCAAATTGTCACTTGAATTATTGCTCGAATCACAAATTTTGGTGAATGAGGATGATCAATTCAAGATAGCATTTTCTACTTAATGGGGGTTCTTTGTTTATAGTAACATGCCCTTTGGTTTGTCCATTGTTGGTGCCACTTTTCAGAGGGCAATAGACATGTATTTGAAAGGCCTAATCAATAAGGTGTTGATAGTGTACCTTGATGGGATAACCATGTTCTCAAAGGATGAAAATGACTACTTGAAACATCTTAGGTAGGTGTTTGAGAGATGTAGATAGTAAGGGATGTCCCTTGACCCAAAAAAGTGAATTTTTGTTGTCCATGAAGGTAAGCTTTCAGGACACATTATTTCCAAGGATGGCCTAGCCATTGACCTTAAGAGGATGGAGGTTATTATAGGCTTATAATTTCCCTTGCAAAAGAAAGGACTCCAAAGCTTCTTGGATAAGATAAACATTGTGAGAATATTCATACCTTGTTTTGCATGTTTGGTTAAGCCTATCACATCCATGCTCAAGAAAAATTAGGTTTTCACTTGGTATAAAGGTAAAAATAGTTTTGAAGACTTTAAGCAAGGAATTACCCAAGATCCCACT
>JARHVA010010365.1:175000-180704 GCA_037957365.1 Torreya grandis | reverse complement strand
GAGAGAGAGAGAGAGGAGAGAGAGAGAGAGAGAGAGAGAGAGAGAGAGAGAGAGAGAGAGAGAGAGAGAGAGAGAGAGAGAGAGAGAGAGAGAGAGAGGAGAGAGAGAGAGAGAGAGAGAGAGAGAGAGAGAGAGAGAGAGAGAGAGAGAGATGAGAGAGAGATGAGAGAGATGAGAGAGAGAGAGAGAGATCAAAATAAATCATGCTAAGAAGCCAAATCCTTCAATATAGATTTGATGTAGAGCTAGAGAGAGAGAGAGAGAGAGAGAGAGAGAGAGAGAGAGAGGAGAGAGAGAGAGAGAGAGAAGAGAGAGAGGAGAGGAGAGAGAGAGAGAGAGAGAGAGATTAAAAATATCACACTGGTCTGCATTGATATTTCAATATCAAGTATGATGAAAGACCTATCAAATGAGAGAGCTTTCGCACATGGTCTGTACTACTAAATGCTATGATGAATAAGGCCAATTTTTTTAGAGATGTCCAAGATGGGGCCTACTTTGATACCACTAATGGGAACTATCCTCATTAATGGACAATGTGTGAAGCACAATAAAATGATCATTCATAAAAACTTAATTATTGAATGAATATCAGATTACGGTAAATAGGGGAAAATGTCCTCCTAAAATTTAAGAGATCTCCCTCATCCAAATCCCATAAAATATCCTAATATCCTTCAATAATCTCCTATCTTAATGTGATTGTTATAAATATCAATCACTTAAAAATTATTTATAATGCATAAATGTATTCACATTAAGATATTCTATGAATACAATCTCCATATATAGTGGTTCCTCAATACCTGTTACATGTTATTCTGCATTAATAAGGTGTGCACAAGATTAGTGTTTAAGCACAAGTTTATATGTCTAATACAATCATGATATATCTAAAATAACATGTAGTTGTTAATGTCAAGATTATTTTTATGGTGATTATATTGACTATACATTCTCAATGGGTATTCTCATATAGAGGAAACAATCGCTAGTTTTATAATCATATGATTATAGTACATCATCATATTCCATTATGTAACAACTGTCAAATTTATGCTTTTATTCTCATTTCACTATTAATAACTAACATTTTAATTCTGATATACAACTATCAAATTTACTCCTATATACCTAATATAGCTTTCGTAGAAATCATACAGAGTCCACTAAAATTATAACATACCTACCCACTAAAAAAATAAAAGGAAAAGATAAAATTAGGATCACATATATCTTGATACTAATTTCAATAGTAAATATATGGTTTATGCACCTCTGTATAATAATGTTAGTTATATGTATATAGTTCTTATACTATAACATATACTCTATATGAGCTAATAGGTAATATTTGATATTATGTGATATAGGCACCGTATTATATATCTAGTATATCCCTGTATATATATATATATATATATATATATATATATATATATATATATATATATATATATATATATATATATATATATATATATATATAGCTCTTCTATCAGAATATATAATGAGGTTTCTCTTTTGTCTATCACCACTAATTGTCGTTAAATACTAAATTCGTAATAAAAGATTTTCCATATATAACAATTCATTGTTTTCAAGTAGACTATATATATATATATATATATATATATATATATATATATATATATATATATATATATATATATATATATATATATATCTGTGTGTGTGTGTGTGTGTGTAACATTTTTACATAGAAACTCACATGAAATTTTTTTATGCCACCTACCTTTCTTGATGGCATCTAATCTGGATAACACGATTTAAAAATAATACTAGCTTGGCTTGATATCGTCTCATCTTTAGCATGCCCTTACCTCCTCTTACTTATTCTCCTCACTTTTTCCTCCTTTCTTTTCCTATTGTGTCCCCCTTTTATTTTTATTGTTTTGTTATTTTCATGCTTTCTTACTTGTTGGGTTTTCCTTTTGAATGAATAAAAGCTTGTTATATTTTTGTCTAGTTCACTCTTTTCTTAAAGATCACTACTTGTTTTCTCTTTTTTTCTTCTTTTTTTTCAAAGATTTTTATTTTGTACTATTTTTTGTTTTTATTCTCCTTTATGAGGCTTTTCATATTTCTTATTTTTCTAATTACTTAATAATAATTTCTTAATAATAAATAATCAATAATAATCATAATGACCTAAGCAATATGGCTAACAAAAAGTCAATAACATTCATTTATCCAAAAATGGTAAACAACACATTATTACATCATAAACACAATTACATAAGATTAATTCATCTAAACATAAATATGATCTAACACACAACTAATCATGCATAAATAATTATCTAAATATAATATCATAAAAATGCACTAACACTAATAATTTTAATTGTGCATATAATATGTAATATTTAATGTGGTGTGTGTAGGGTTATATCTATTCCTCTGTTATCCTCGACACCTCCATCTACTTCACTCTCTTTGATTATGCTCTCCCTTTATCAGGCTTTGAGGGATGAATCTGTCTTATGTCCAACTCATAACAAATAGTTAGTTAGTCCATACTTCATGACATATATAAATCATAATATATTGCTACATAACAAGTCAACAAGATCCTATTATAAATAATATACAATATAGGTAACTGATAGCAATGTCATCATGAAACCAAATCAATATTCAACTATCCCATAATAGAATATAACTCATAGCTTAGTTAACAATAAACCAAATGAAGTTACCAACTATAAAATATATACAGATAATATTATAAATTTTCCAAGCAAGGAATAAGGATGTAACATATTTCCCCCTAAAGTTGGTCATCATCTTAATGACATTTATCCAAACATAAGTTCTAAATTAAAAATATTATTTAGCAAAATGATAACATAGTATAAAGCATCAAATCAAGTAAATAAATATGAAAATCACCTATAGAACTCATCATAATCCTCCTAATTAATATTATCCTCAGAGTATTAGTCCTACAAGACCTTGCATTGTGACATCTCTTTATTACACAAACAAATTTTGTTAGTGTCAATTATTCTGCATGGTTTTACCATGACCAGCTGGGGTCCAAAGCTTACAAAAAATTCTAATTCAACATATGTCAATTATCAACTAAATAATTTTTAAGACAAGAAACATGGAAGGCATTATATATATATATATTTATATATATATATATATATATATATATATATATATATATATATATATATATATATATATGTATATATATATATATATATGACTTATGGCAATGCAAATCTATACACTACAAAATTGTCAGCTTTAAACATCTTGAAGGGTCCCAATATCTCAGTGAAAGTTTTGGTGACTTTCCAAAATTATTCTTAAACTTGAAACACATGAACTTATCATAAAAGCTAAAATAAATGGATAGGGTGTGTTCCACAAATCTTCTCAACCCTTCTTCATGTCTCCATAACCTAGAGAGTATTTTTTCTCATTCCTGAGAAAAGTGTTTAGGGAACATGTCAAGAACAATTTGTAAGTCAATACCATTACTACACCATGTAGCTCCTGATAAGTATGCCATGTCAATACTGCCACTTCTCCATGTAACTCCTAACAAGTATGACTATGAATAGGAACTCAAAATAATACATTTATAGTTTATATGAAGTTGAGGAGTAAATATTTTTTAGTATACATGTGTGTAGCAATATGACCAAATTTGATAAGTCTTTGTCAAATCCTAGATTCAACAGGATGACCTTATCAAATCCAAACTTAGTAACTAATGAGTCAATGTGAGACTAACTAGGATCCAATCCCATCTCTTAGTTCTCACACTCCTCCCTTAGGTCTCCACAATCTAATGATATCCAAAATGTGTAGATGGTTCAATGAATCACAAATCCATCACAATAATAATCATACAAACATTCCATAATTGCATTAAGTTGCCTTTAGCCAAACATAAATAATATCCTATTTCAAAACTTAATTCATCTTTGTTATATTCATGGTTAGGAATAAATAAAGTTAAAATTAACATAAAAAACAAAGGTAAAGGATCAAACCATACTTACAACTTTATAAAGAGAACAAGTGATATAATGCCTCCCGACTTCCTCAGCTAGTTATACAACAAGATAGAAGTTTATTTTAACCCTTTTAGAATAACAAGATGTTCCATACATTTTATTCCATACTTAATCTTGGTGAAATATAGGTAAATGACTCATCAAAACAACATGTTTTAAGTGAGATGAGAATAATACCAAATATAATTAAGGATGCATCATAACATAATGATTATAATCAACTTATAAATCTCGATCCAGAACAAATATAAATTTAAGGTTCACTAATCCACGTGTTCAATGCTCACAAGTTTAGATAAAGTATTACTGAAAATTATGGCCCTAAAAAGTCATGAGTGGAAAATAGTGAACTAACATCTCAACAAAAAAAATCGTAAATACAATCACATGGAATGAAGAAAACACTGCAACCCCAGTTGCTAAAATCACTAGACATTTACCAAAACTATAAGTGCAGTATCATAACCTGTTTCCATAATCGAAAGGAACAATATTAACCATATATATGCATCAATCCATTCCATTCATAAAAATTCTCTATCAACTAGAAATATAAGTACTTTCCACAAATTCTAGGTAGTATTGTCAAAATAAAATTTTAGAAATAAGTTTTTTATTAAGCGAACACTAAATCAACATCATGAAAATATGAATCTGCTCAATGGGATTATAGTGATGTCAAATAAGGGTGTGAGAGTAACAACTCACCTCTATGCTTAGCTATTAGAGATCAAACCTCTTCTCAATCCACATAAGCATATGGGGTGTCAATCCATGAGCAAACTCCTATCACATAGGAATCCTTAACAAGGATAACTAAATTCCACTATAAGGATAATTCCCACCATACTAGGTTGTGCCAATCCATAAGTGGTATTTTAGGATTACCTCATATAAAAAACTAAAATCTATCTATGATACTCATATTATTATGCAAGAATAGTCTCATACTTTTTGAACAGTCATAATACAAAACATAATTGCTGAAGGTGACTTGATTACAAAGTAAGAATGTCATCATTCTTGAGGTGTTCAATTTAAGTGATCAAAAATACTATAGGAATATCTTTTTCATGACTCATGTAAAATTCTATGCACTCACCTACTAAACATTATATACAACCATCACCATTTATGAACTTGATAAACCAACCCTTTAACAAATTTAAAAGGGCACAGTGCTCCTAAGGGTACACACTCAATGTACTGCACATCATTTCATCCACATAGGTAAACAAAATTCCAAGAATCATGGATGTATATTAAATAAAATAATCATCAATACATTCATGATTATCTACTAAAACTCACAAATCCAATCATGGTGTAGCATGATTCTTTACTAAGGCACTACAAATCCAAAATACACTTTACTTAACCTATATAATACTATATGCCACAAGGTTATCCATATGTGGGTACAACCTATGTTCTTGCATTCTAATGTTTTTAATAATAATAGAGATGATATTTAGGTTCCCATTATTATTCTTCCTCTTCTTGTCCTTGAATTTCTTATTCTAGGACTAAAATTTTGGTCCCTCATTTGATTCATGGTTGAGAGATTCTGATCTAATTTTGATGCTTTCTTGGTGATAAATCAATTAGAATCAAATAGAGGGTTACTTTTATTGACATTTTAA
>JARHVA010010365.1:150000-170000 GCA_037957365.1 Torreya grandis | reverse complement strand
TCTCTTTTATTTCATTTTTTTCAAAGGTTTTTCTTTTATTTTATTCTTTTTATTTTTATTCTCTTTTTTTAGGAATTTAACTTTTTTTCTAATTACTTAATTATAATATGTATTAATAATATATAATCAATAATAATCATAGTGACCTAATTATCAATATGGCTAATAAAATTTCAACAATATTATTTTACCCATAAATGATAAACAACACATTAACACAACATAAACACAATCACATAAGATTAATTCATCGAAGCATAAATTTTAGCTAATACACACAACTAATCATGCATAAACAATTATCTAAATAGAACAACATGAAAAATGAACTAAAGCTAATAATTTTAACCATGCATCTAATATGTATTATTTAATGTGGTGTGTGAAAGGTTCTAGTGATTCCTTTATCATCCCCAAACACCTCCATCTACATCACCCTCTCCGATAATTCTCTCACTCCATCAAGCTATGAGTGATGAATCTCTCTTAAATCCAATTCAAGACAAACAAGTATTTAGTCCATATTTCATGACATATATACATCATAAAATATTACTAAATAATAAGTCAACATTATCACATTATAAAGAATATACAATACAACTAACTCATATAAATGTCATCATGAAATCAAAGTAATATCTAACTATCCCATAATAGCATATAACTCATAGCTTAGTTAATAATAACTCAAATCAAATTACAAACTATAAAAAATCCACATATAATCAAGTAAATTTGCTTAGCAAGAAATAAATATGTAAGACATTTACTATGATATATTCCATCCTAAAATGATTTAATTTGAATTCATAATTTTGTATTTTATCTATACTTGACTTGATCTAAATTATTATATTTTAATTATTTTTTTGATTTATCATCTTGATTTACTATTATTGACTATGATGCTAATGAGGTGAATCCTGATTCTTGGTGGCTTGGGTGAGTGATGGATTTGGTAAAAAATTACCTTTGTGGAAAATGAAAATGCACATGTTAATTTTATCATTCTACTCTATGTTGGTCAATTATATAATATTGATTTTAAGTTACATCATCAATTCTTTATAAAGTTTGTATTTTTTCAACATTTAGAGATGGGTTAAAACCTTCTTGTTATGGAAAGAAGAAGGGATTTAGAGGTTGTACAGTCTTCAATTAAAATATAAGGCACAATTTGGTTGATTTTTCTTATTGATACTATTGTAAATAGATTTCAATGATGTGTATTAATTTATTATTCATTAAATAATATATTATATTAGGCACAATCCTCGTATCATTTGACCATTTGGTGTGGACATCAATTATCTAATGTTTGATTAAGAATTCTATTTTAAACTATTTGAGAATGATTTATATTGAGATAGTTCTAGGGATTATTGATGAAACATCTTTGTTATTATAAAAGTAGTTAAAGTAAAAAATATTTTAATTCAACATGCATGAAGGTTTTATAGTAATGAACAAGAGCATCAACAACTTCATGCTTAGATAAAAGCATAATATGCGATCATATTTATATTACCAGTAGATTATATAGAATAAAATTATTATGTGGCTTCATCATCATAAGATGATGGGTTGATTGTTTAAAATTATCTTCTAGCATTTAAATATGGATTGATTGTTTAAAATTATCTTCTAGCATTTAAATAGGTAATCACATTAAAAATACCAAATGACACTATTATAATGATTGATTAAAACTACACCATGTGGATATTTCCTTTATGATATTTTCTTAGTGTAATGATGGATAATTCCTTTACGTTGATTGAATAATGCAATTTCACATATATGTGATAGTTGTTTGTTTTATATGAAATGCTTATTGTAATGATCAATTATTTCTTTTCTTTCAATTTCCCATGTATGATGGATAATTTATTAAATATATGTTCCTCTTTGTGTATTGATTTTATGCATCAACTAGAAATAATCAATTTATTATGTCAACTTATGTTGATATGATTTCTATTATTGATATGTATTATTTTCCTCCTTATGTATTACTTGAATGTATGAAGGAGAAAAATATATTTCTAAGAAATCTAATATGCTTGCCTAGATGAATATGCACACATCATCCTTATGTACAACTTTGTGTGTGAAGAAGATGAGTGAACTTCCCTAGGTGAACAAAATGAAAGATATATATGCCAAGATGTTGAGAGAGTGTAAATACTAAGGCAATGGTGTAATTATTAATCTCATATCCTCATTTTTTATTACATAGGTATTTATGTCTCAAAGTTGGATGCTAGTAGTAGTTTATGTTGGTCAGTTCAAACCAATGAGCCATTATGTAGTACCACATAATAATATGAGTATAATTACATATTTTATTGAATAAACATGCAATATTTCCATATATTTTATTGATGTTACATAGTTTTAGACATTCCAACCTTATTTTTGATGACATTGTTAATGTTATATTAATATATCACTTGGTGTGACAATGATCATCACCAATACATCATGGATGATTATTGAAAATGAACATACTATGGTTTGTGGTAAATTAGTTAGAAATCTATAATTAGGTTAAAGTTATAGCCCCTATGAAAGTTATACATTAATTTTAGTTTTGTTATTATCACATGAGTGAGATGTTATATTGATGATATTATTTTTGGTTATCACTAATTTTTATGGATACAAATCTAAGCATACTTATTTTTTCAAAATAAATTTATGGATGAAGTTTATTAAGGGGGTAAGTATGCAACACCATACCTATCCCAACCCATGACTATGCACATTGTTAAGTATTAATTAGGGATGAACCCATTGATATGTTATATATTTATGATTGATATCATCTTTTATATTATATTAAGTTTAGATATATTATATTGATCATGATAAAATAAATATTTTTTATTTTTATAATGAATAAGCAAATGATTAATTTGGTTTCATTTCTATTCCTTCATAGCATAGAGGTATCATTATGAGTTTCATGTATGTTTTTATAAACAAGGTTTCTGAATGAGTTGATATACTAAAATTGAGATGAGTTGGTTGGATTATCATTTATTCTATTAGATTATTATCTGAGTTGACATGACATAAGTGAGATAACTAGCAAAGGATGTATGTTGTTCATAGAAATAGACTTTTAATAAGGTTCATATTGGGTGAAACTAGATATATGACACATTGAATGCCTAGGTGCTTATCACCTTATTCCTATGTGGATTAAACAATAGAGGACATTATGGTTTATTATGACCATTATACATGTTTACAAGGAAAATAAAAAATAATAAGGGAAGCCAATGTACTCATAGCCAACACAGTGAAATATAAGAATAATGTGTAAAATGATCTTTACAAGTGACATGGTGGCGTTCAAAAATTATGTAGAATATAATAATGATTAAATGAAGGTCACAATCAATGGGAAAATTGTTGTAAATGTTTAATCAATAAGTGGTACAAGAGTATTGTAAGGAAGGAGACAAATAGACATTTAATATGAAGAGGTCATCCAAAAGAAACACATTTGCTCAAAAACAAAAGTAATTAAAAATAAAATGGAAAACAAATAAAATAATTGATAAATTACCCTATAACCTATATAAAATTAAGTGTGAGTAGATAAAACTTAAATGTAAGTAATATTGAGGTCAAATATACAATATGAAATGATAGCTTAGAGTTACTATGAGTTGTTCGATGCGTTCTATGTGTAAATAATCAAAATAACTCTTTGATAAAATAATAATAATATGATATATGTGATAGAAAACCCTTCAAAGGGAAGAATTTTTTGGGAATAGGGAGGGATTTTTACATGAATAAACATAGAGTATTATAAGAGAGATAATGTAAGTCAGATATACTTTGGTTAGAAAAAGGTCTGAACAACATGTTAAAAAAGGCTTGATTAGATTGAGTTATTGGAGGAGAGAGCACATTGAATAATGGAGGAAAAAAACATATTTTAAGGACTCAAAGTGGATTATATAATTATAATAAATATATGCTCAAAAAGTGTGAGCCACCTTAGTGCAATGCATACATAGTCTTGTTTAAAAGTGAAATGTCATTCAATACATTCAGATGAAGGAAACCTTTGGTAGAATTGTCAAATGTTTTTTTTCTTAAAAAAAATAATTTTCTTCAATGGATGATGTTAAAACTAAATAACATAGAATAGTTGGATGTATTACTCAATTTCATCGTTTGGAATCCATGTAAACATCGTATGGGTCATGACACAAAATCATCTCATAGTTAGTACCATTGTGTGAACATGATGAACCCTACTTGTCAAATAAACATACTCTTAGAGATAGGTGAATGTGTTCTAACACTCTTCTTTTTTTCACTTTAAAAACTATATGTTCAATGGAAAATATTATTTTTTATTAATTAAATAATTATCAAATAATGTTATGTGGTGGTAATAATATTGTTAAAGGGTAATATTATGTTATTACTCCTTATATGTTGAATTTGTTTCATCCAAATTGTTCGTGAGCTATAAATTCTATGAAATGGATTAATTATAGTTCAATAATCATTCTAATTTTTATTTAATATTATTTATCTCTATTGTTAGAGTAGATACAAACTATCTTGGGTGAAAATATGCCCAACTATTTTAAATATTTGAGTAGAAGACCTTTCCTTAAAAAAAAATGCCTTGAAATTAATATATTTGTAGATTATGAAATGAGTTTACATGACCTACATATTTGGAGATAATCCATATTTCATTTTATTAAAAGTACCAAATATTTATAGTAAATTAGAGTATCAATTCTAAGTAATGATAGAGCTAGTTATTCATGTTATTCATGATCACTTATGAGATATGGATTGGTTTATAAAGGGTTAAATATATTTATCTCATTATCTCACTAAAGACATAAATGAATTACTCTTTATCTTGGAAATAGAAGGAACAAAATTTAAATCTAGCTGTTTTATTTACTTATAAATGGAATTAAAGATTATATATTTCTATACTAAATATTGGGGATATTTCTGAAATTTAATTCATTGGATGAGATAAATTTCATTAATCAATTAAAATGCTAAGGGACTTTTTTTATAATACTCTACAAGTATACTGAAAGATTGATTTCATAGCATGGTTGTGATAATTCATCTTATAATTATTTTATATATTTTATTCATCTTGAGTACCTATGAAATTATGTAGTAACTCATTCCATTAATGGGTTCAACTGATATTAAAATGTTTAAGAGATACATTGAATGATTGATGAAATTAAATAAAGTATTGATATGAAAGTTTGCATTTTATGTTTGTACATTTTTCTTAATTTTTCACTTATTTACTTAGGTAAGTATATGATGCATTATGTTGGAATGTGTAAGTTTAGGTGATGATGAGTATTGGGAGATTACCATTGAATCTACATTTTGAGTACTGACATGACACATCCATGTTGATGCCATAGATGATAGATTAGTGGATAAGTACACAAATTTTGTTGGTGTCTATGTTCATTTATTTCATCAAAAAATCATAACTAATACAACATATAGTTGAGAAACTACTAACATGGATGAAGCACGTGTAGAGTTACAAAAATGGACTATACCCAAACCTAATGTTCTAGGTGGGAAAAGTAGATGGATAGTGGATGACTATATATTTCGACAAGATCATGTGGATTATCTAGTTATGTTTGTTATTTTACATGATTGAATATACATAGGCCCCGATTGAGGTATTAGAGGGATAGTGGGGCCTCTAGTTTGAGAATAAATGTATCAAAGAGTAAGAGTGAGGGGGATGGTCCTAGTGGCCAAGTCCGAATTATTGAGTGATTCAAAGTATTATATTGAAAATAAGTTATGATTTATAAATATAAATGGATGTTTATTGTTATATGGGCACTATATATACTAGTATCTTGATTTGTTAAATTGTGCATGTTTACATGTGTTTGATTGTTTTCATTGTGTTAAATGGTGATATGGGAATATTGTATGTGTCTAAGTAATGGTAATAAATTTTTATATATTTATAAATGTTTAAGTATACATGTATAGTGCACTAAGAATGGTAATTATTATAAAAGGTGTTATAGGAATCTGATAGGATATATACATGTGGATCATGTAACTATGGTATGTGCTATATAAACATGGATGGCATGGTGATCAAATGACCATACTAGTCATGTTGTGTTGGTGTATAAATAAAATCTATAACTGATATTGTGTGTGGTATAGTGATAGTATCTAGGTGTGTAGTCTCTATAGTGAAGTGCTATGAGCTCTATGATATATGGTAAATATATTGATTTGTTAATAGAGATACTTTAGGATGTCTATTAAAACCTAAAGTATGATATCTCATATCACTCAACATTCACCACTGCAAAAGGTTTAACCACTACTTCTTTAACATAGTCAACAAATAAAAGTCTTTCATCAATGATATTGATTACATTAGTTTTTATTACTCATACAGTTTTCACATCAGAAGATACTTTTTGATCATGTTTCTGATCTATCCTTTATATAATTATGCTTTCTCTATCATTTCCTATCAGTGACCTATCATTGTCAATTAAGACAAGTTTTCATTCAATGGACTTGAGTGCACTACATTGTTGTCCACTTATAGTGCTTATATCTATATTTTTCTATGACTCTATACTTGATCCTAAACTTGTACAGTCACATGTTTCATTATTTTTTAATATTAGATAACTAAAAAGTAAACAAATATATGTGTGCAATAAATATAGATATATTCTTATTATTTTCCTAAAATAAAAATTGTTGAATATTATACATATTTATAACTATGATGTTTTATAATTTTAAAATTATAAGTAAAACTAAAACTTATTATGTTTTATAAAAAATAGGGTAAAAAATATTAGTAAACCTAAACTATTGATTTTGATCCATTAGTTTTCTGATATGGATTTCAATTTCATTCTTCAAATTTTGATTTATTTTTTATTTTTCTTCTTAAAATTTGTGTTATGGTAGTTTTAAAACTCATAGGAGTTATCTTTATGGGAAAATAATTCTCTAATTTTTTCCCTAAGCCATGGCTTGAGGGATATTCCACAATATTTAAACCATTAAATAAAACTATTCATGGATTTAAAATTTAACGTATTGAATTCTATATCATAAACTCATAGGGTTTTATTTTCAACTATAGAAATCCTTAAGTCATTTGTTTTTGTACTTCATTAGTGAGAAATTATCCTTGTGAAGTTACATTCAATTTACCCTAGATACAAGATAGTATGGCTATGGGAATAATGGAATCATCTGTAGTTAGTGCTTCATGTTCATTTTTAGTATTTAGAAATATGATACATATAGCTAAGATCATAAAAAATAAATAGAACTTGTCAAGTCATATCTTTTGAGAATATTTTTAATCTTAGAATGATCAATTATTTTTTAGTATTATGTTGGGTGTTTGTCATATATATTTTATCTTTGTTCACCAAATACAAAATGGACTATGTAAACCCTAATTATGTTCATCCTTTAGATTTATTCTTGTATATGAATTCTTCATTTTAGGCCAATAAAATAAGATGGATGCTAAAAGTGATAAAATGACTAATATTCACTTTGAATCCTTGATCAACTAACATTATTTCAAAAATACTCTCAAGATACAATTAATGTTAAGGAGATTTTTTTTTTAATATATAGCATGAATTGGGAACATGAATAATCATAAAATCAAAATTCTATAAGGCATCTCATACACCCTATTGATGTAATTATAATGACCATGAAATTGATAAATCTAATATACATAAATAAAATGGAGATATGGAAAAGGAATTCACTAAATATATTAATGTTTACCCACACAAGTTTAATGCATTCCTCTACATTTCAAGAGATAAAAAAATATATATTAACACAAGCTCCCACCTCTATCCATGTTGTTCTAGTTACTACTATTGCTTCTATTCCTATATCAACACCTATAGTACATATGTGTAATTATCCTTAGGTATGGTCACATACCTCAGTCTATAACAATCCACATTCCTATGAATACACAAACATCTTACAGAACTCCCTTTATTACTACACATGGCCCTATACCAACTTTGCCTAATGTATCATCTCTTGATAAAACTTTTCTAGTCTTGCATTCTAAAATATTTCAATTAGAGAAAATTTTATTTAAACTTACTCAATGAATTCTCATTCTCTACTTCACAATGCTTTAGAACATGAGATAACCACTCACCATTACCAAAAGGATTTGTAGCTCCAAAGATACCATTTTATGAGGGTAACAGTGATCTTAAAAAAATAATTAGGCACTACATGTAGTATGATTACATTATACTTATAATGATAAAATAATAAACAAGTTATTTCAAAGAATCCTCAAATAGTATTCTCTATGGTGGTTCTATGATCTTTGTCATCAATCTATTAGAGTATTGAACCCACTTGTAGATTAATTCCTAACATATTTTTCCATTAACATTGGTGAAAAATTATCTTATGGATAAACTGACAAACTCAAGGAAGGGTCAAATAAGAAAATCATAAAATATGTTATTCAGTACAAGATCGTGCTAGCTAAGATGAGAAACTCTATGTGAAAAATGAATTGTATGATATTCTCACATAAAGCTTGATAACACCACTCTAGGAATAAATTATGTTTGATAAGTTCAAATATTTCAATTATCTATGTTATACAATCAAAGAAATATAAATTACGCTCATAACATTGAACATGATAAAATATACACCAAGTGCTCAATGTCACTCACATATCTAGTTTCAAAACAAGCCAAACTACAAAGTCAATTGTACTAAAATTGAGATTGAAAAAATTGTTTTATTTAATATCATATCAGAAAAAACAAACAAGATTCAATTTAAAGATATACCAAAGAGAAAATTTACAAGGTTACCATAACCTCTTCAAGTATTATTACATAAATTACTTGATTACAATCTCATTTCTTTACGTCCACCAGTTGATCTTGGATTTACTAAGCTTTAACCTAAGGGTTTCAATAAAAAATAATATTATGACTACCATAGATGTATTTATGTAAGCACATGCATAGATAAAAAAATAAAGTGTTATAGGCTAAAGAATAAGATAAAAAATATTATTGATGCTAGCATTATTTATGTAAGCACATGCATAGATAAAGTTAGACCATAATAAAATTAAAACACATAGCACAAAATATTCAAAAATCCTTTTCCAAATCATGTTATTAAATAACATAAAAATATTTTATAGCTAAATCAAGCATATGATGTACATCCTTGTCCTTATTCATATGGGAATTAAATAGATGAAATTATTGGTACATTTATAGGCAAACTAACACATCATCTAATAATCATGTTTAATGATACTGAAATTAGTAATGATGATTCAAATAGGCAAGTACTTTTTATTAAAGCATACATAAATATACAACCTATCCAAATTTTAATGATTGAAAATTAATAAACAAAAAATTCATGTATTATGAGACACATTCAAAGCCTAGGATATGGATATAAATATTTACAGGATACATCAATAGTAGTGAAAAAAATTATCATCATAGACATGATAATATTAGCCATATAATATTACCTTTAAATGTTGGTTATTAAATAGTGACAACTTGATTTCTAGTATTATCAAATTGTAGACACTAGTTTTATACACCCTTGTGTATTAACATGTTGCATCATCACGTTATCATTACATCTCTAACATAATGGCCCCCATTCATAATTATTTGAAATAATTATGTTTACCTCACCAATTTACCTTTCCCATATAATTTAATTAAGCTATTTCTATAGTTAAACATTACTTAATCGTATTTACCCATCCAACTTGAAAACAAACTCATCCAACCTCTAAGCAAACCCATCTTATGGTTAAAATAACCCAACAACTTTAAAACCATTCTTTACCCCATAATCAACATGTTTGAATGGTGTAAGGATTAACTTCACCCATTTTGAGAAAATTGATGTCAATTCTTTGAGATCAATGTAGATCTTCCCAGAATGATGTTGATCTATAAATATACAATGAACCTCCATGGCTTGGGATGATACTTTTGGAATTTAAAACTCTACTATAATTATCTTGTAACATGTGTACATACCTTATCAACATTTTTATACCTTGTGGAACCTCTATTCATGAGATTAAAAAGAGATTTTGAAGGTTTCTAAGCCTATTTTTATGGTATCCTTTATCCATGTTTTTTAGCCATCCAAGGTTAATATTACATGTTAATTTATTTCCATTTGAAATTTACAATCCTCTACACCTCTGTGTCATTGTGTACATTCAGTTTTCATCATTTTATTAATATTTTAAGTCATTATTATCTTCTATTTTCATAGTTTAGCATTTTACTCAAAATTAACATCAATCCATATGAATCGACAATGATCCTATACGATCACCATTGATCCTTACTAAAATATTAAAATATCCTTGAATTTTGTTTTCATAAGATTCATAATCATCAAAACTTATTAAAATTTTCATTCTATTTTCTAAAAATTCATTTTTTACATGTAGATGACTTTGCCTGGATTAACACATGATATTGCTAGCATATTTTATCTCCCCATTGTTCAACAACCTTTATTCATTGATAAAAGTGATATTGTATTCGAGTTAGGTATTTGTACTATGGTTTTCACACCTAATCAAGAAAGCATTAATGAATAGGTTAGCTATAATTCAATAAGATGTCAATATAGCTATAGAATTCTAGGATGATTATTTTGATCATATTAATCTTCCTATAGATTAGATATCTTTGGTGTTGTTTATTTGCATCCTATCCATATATGTCTTTAGAATTTCATGTTTATTTATAAAATTAAATGTTAACCATGCGCTGACATCCACCTAAGGAAGCATATCACTTATTGGGACTTGTTTCTTACCAGGAAGCCCATTCATCTTTATATTAATCCATTTTCTTTGTGAGTTAGTGTGATTTGTAAGTGATTCCTCCCCAACTAAAGAGGAGTTCCCAAAAGCTTGATCAATGGTTCACAACCGATCTCCATATCCATGTGATCTTTAAAACCCTTCATTTACTTTGTTTTTAGTAGCTAATTAGAGCACATTGAAAAAACCACAAAAATATGAAAACATTATGGTATGCCCGATGGGACATTAGGTCTCATCTTTCTTATTGAAATTTAGAATTTTTGAATTTACTCTCTTTCCCTTTCTTTGTGTGAGTTCATCCAAAGAACATAAAGTTTGCATTTTATTTCCTTTTTGAGGTTAAAATAAATTACATTCATTTTTGTTTGTTTAAGTAATTCACATAGAATAATCTAAGTGATAAATTCATTGTAGTCATCACTCTTTCACACACAAGACAAATCACATTCACAACAAACTCATCTGAACACTTGACATAAGGAAACTGATGAGGATTTCATCACCTCATGGCAACCTTCTTCCTAATTATCCCACTTTGATTTCACCACCAAAGGAATTACCAACTCAGTTCTCTAGTTAAGTATAATCTTTGGACTATTGGTATATCTTGGCTAAGCACCCGTACTGGCTATTGGATTGTGATGTGAGGGGAGCAAGTACCAAGCCATGCACCAATATCAATATAGATTCCCTTTGATTGCCAAAACAAAATACCAGAAACCATCCTTAGATTATTATTTCTTAGGACCCTCATTATCCTTTTTTCTTTATTTCTTCTCACATCTTAAAATTAAAAAGATAAAAAAAAATTGGGATGACTTTAGTTTGTGAATATTTCATACACAATTAAAAGTGAGATAATTCAAAAATAAATTGTTGCTTTGTTTTTTATTTTATTTTCTATCTCATGGTTTTGACTAGGCAATAGTCAAAGAAAAAAATCTAAAGTGGGTGTCACATCCTCTCCTATGAAACATACACCTAGTCCCTCCTCTACCCTAGAGTCCTTTGAGAATCCTATGTTCCCACACTTTTATTCTTAAGGAGATGATTCATTTACAAAAATATTGGACAATAACCCTATTACTCTCAATTACCACCTTAGTTATCAAGTAATAAACATTCCTCCTTCGCCCCATACCCAAGATTCTTGATATTTATATGGGATACCTTTAGAAGGAACTAAAAAAATTGAAGGATTTACCATGGCCATGGTATCCTTTTCCACCAGCTATCTTCCATCTAGTTCTAATAGCCAGATGATGCAACCTTTAGAAAGATAACCAACCATAGTATCTACCAATTCTTCAACCCCCATTACTCAAACTCAAAATGCTTATACCACTCAACCTATATCCACTATTCCTCCCCAAACATTAGTGGTGTCAATCCCTATAAGTCTCTGACCTATCAAAATGAGTCTAGCATACAATTCTCAAGCTCTGCAACACATACAAAAAATCCCTCATACAAAACAAATCCCTCACACAAAACAAAATCCCTCATATACAACAAATCCCTCGAGTGTAACCTCCCCAAAAATATGTCTCCTCGGCTACCCAATACATGGCTTCATCACAACCATTGGTGACCACTTATTTCCACATAGAAAACTATTTCACTATAGATCCCACAATATGTGGTGGCATCGTGACCCATTATGTCCACTATAGTTGGATACCCTTCCTCACAACCCTTGTTTACTTCCTGGACAAATTATCAAAATATTTAGCAAGGTGTCTTAGGGAATGTGCCTCAAAATAACACCCAAGAAGACCTCATAAACATCCTTATGAATAGGATAAATAATTTGGAAGCCTCCATCTCCAGACACAATACTATGCTCACATATGAGAAAATTTGTAATGAGCCTATCTACCCATTTGTTCTCATCTGATTGTATCCCTCATAATAACAACTTCCCATGTTTACTAAGTTTCAGAATAAAGAAGATCCCCAGCAACATCTCAGAGCCTTTTAACATGTATGTTACCTTATAACGCATGATGATGCATTACTACTTAGGACATTTCCTATTTCTCTAGCAAGGGATACATTAGATTTGTAGAACTCCATCCCTCAAAATTTTCTCTTTTCCTTTGGGAAATTGGCCCAAATTTTCTTTAAACACTTATCGATCAACATTGCTTGAAAAGTGACTATCATGGATTTATATGCTATTATACAATTTGAAGATGAATCGATATCAGACATTGTATCCCATTAGCATAGCCTAATCAACCAGTTAACCTTTTCCTTGCCACAACGTAAATTAATTAAATTGTTTTCACACTCTTGTGCAAAACATATCTCATCCATGTTACAAATTTAAACCTTTTAGAATTGTGATGAAGCCTTTACCATGGCATGTAAGCTCAAAATTCATGGAATTGAAGAGGGAAAAATTAAGTTATGCAATAAAAAATTCAACCCTGACCCCACAAAAATCAATAACAATAATCCTAAACAAAAAAGGGCAGCAAATGCTATTATTATAAAAATTTCTCCTCCTCCAACACCCAATCAATTAGGATCATCCACTTCTCAAACATAGCCACCTAGGGGCCTTACTCATTTTCCCCCTAGGAAATATACCCCTTTAGGAGAGACTTATACTTATGTATTGGATAAACTCCTACAAGAAACCATTCTTGAACTCCTCCCAATTAGACCAATCAAGGATACATGTCCTAAACCCACCTAGTATAAAGAGGATGAGTTTTATGCTTAGCACATGGTAATAGAACACGACATAAGACAATGCTAATCCTTTAAATGATTGGTACAAAATCTCATTCATAAGGGGTACCTTTAGTTGGATAATCCAAATACTCCTCCTAACTAATCTTTATATATTTTTAGATAGCCATTTCCAAATCATCCATCCACATCAAACACAGTCCAAGCTAACTCGGATAAACACAAAATCAAGATACACATATGATTGATACAATCTATGACTATTTAATGCCTAAAGAATCTCTAGAGAAATATTTGGTCATGGATCTCCTTACAGGAGATTATTTTGATATAAGTCAACTTTAAATTATCAAAACAACTCTTGAAACCTCTATGGAGCTCCCTGATCTCATTACATGGGGTTTTTCATGTGAACCATCCCTTTCATCTTCCTCAACTAAATCTCCTAGAGGTGAAAATGAAACCACTCATCAGGATGTCATAGATTTCTAGAGTTGAACATTCCACCCCTTTGGTCCTTACAAACCTCTTCATAGTATACACCAAGATCAAAATATAATGGGATCCTATCATTTTACTCTATACTAATACCCTTCAAAACCATCCTCTATCACAATACCTCCTTCCCCTAAAGCTACTGAGGGAAAAGATAAATCTCCTATCCTCAATAGTTGGGACAATTTTCTTGGTATTCCCCTAAAGAAAGCCTTAGCCCATCCTCAAGTCAAGGTTAACCTTTTTTAGATGTCAAAATACAAAAACCTTAGTCGAAATACCCCTTTTATTCTCAATACATAAAATAACAAAGGGATAGCCCTTTTTGTATCATCTCCATCATCTATTTAGGTCCTCATCCATCTTCTAAAGTGATTGTCCTTGTCATAGGTTCTTCCATTCAAACACATGGGAAAATAAAAAGTCTCCCTCCATTATTAAACACACCTCCATCTAGATATCCACCATCTTCTGCTAAAGGACCATTAGATAAATTTATTGAAAAAGTGCCTAAGGTCATCCCTACCATAAAATCTAAACATCAAAACCAAATGATCAATACTTTGCCAAAAAAGATTGCAAAACCTATTATAAGACCACAAAATGACCCTCTGAAATGATCTTATGCTATAATATTAAAAAAATTATTAGATACATCCCTCATAACACTACCACCTATATAGCCTAATAACCCTCACCTCCAAAGCCCTGCTTGGTATAGGAGTTGGGAGATATGCACATATTATAGAGTAGTTGGACATGATATAGAAAATTTTAATGCCCTTAAAGCTGTAATCCAATAGCTAGTCCAGGATAATGATCTACTAATTGATGATCTAAATGATAAGACTCCTATGGAAAAAGTCACCATCCCAAATATTCCATCCACCCATAATCCTACTAGTCCTATAAGTGATAAAGATTTAGTGGCTTCTTTGGACCCTCCATTATTACACATCAATGTTTTCCATGTAGCCACCTGCTCTCAAAATCAAAACCCCAATAAATCTAAGAGTTTAAATTATATGAGCCTTTACCCATAATATGCCTAAACCATCTTGACAAAAGCCTAAAATCTCTATTACAAGAACTACCCTAGTCGAAGCCAAGGATTTAGTATAAATCTCCATATTAAAACAACTCCAAATGCCTATAAAAATGTCATTATATGAACTTGTAAAAAGCTCTCCACACCATCAATAAGTAATGATATAATCTCTCTAGGACATTGAGCTCTAGCCCTATGAGCCTCAACCATTGTCAACATTTATAGAGGCCCTCTAAATGGTGTTAGCTATTAGTTTTACTAATTCTGAGGTCATTCCTTTATCACCTAAAGATCAATATCTCCCTTTTTTCATCACAACTCAAATAAATAAAACTTAGATTAAAAGAGTTATGATTGATAATGGGTCTAGTATCAATATTATTTCTTCATATGCTTTCCAATAGTTATAGCTACCAAAAACCATTATTTCCCAATCCCCATCAATTCTCTATGTAGTCAATGACATTGTATCATCCATAGTAAGAATTATCATCCTTATCATTTTTGTATGTTCTTTCACCCTCCATAAACTCTTTTACTTCATATAAAGGATATTCTAATATAATATTTTTTTAATACATCTATGGATTCATGCGATGTGATGTATCCCTTCCACCATCCATCAGTACCTTAAGTTTAAACATGAAGCCTAGGTCCAAATCATCCCCACCAATATTCATCCTTAAAAAACATGTAGCTTCACTTTTTGATCAAGAAATGTCATAATACCCTCACCTAACACAATCCCATATTCATCTTCTAATCAAGCATTGACTAGCACAACTATTCATTCTTTAAAACTACCAGTTCGAGAGTGCATTGATTCCATGATGTAGCATATTTTAATGAGGCAATACTAGCTATTAATACTTAACACATTACCCAATCCTATGGAATACATTTACCCTGAAAAACAACCTATATATTCATCCAACCTAGGAGAGCTCATCACATTTGGGCCACCTTTATTTTGCACCCACTTAATATATGGTGGAATTAATCAAATTACTCTAGGGCCTGATAATAGCATCTATGTTAAACCCTTTACATATAATTTATCATTTATAAATAAACCCCAATTCACACAAACCTACCTTTATCATTATGCCTAGAGAGGCTTAAACATGGGTAGATATGAGCAGGGTCCCCATGACATTGCATTAGGAGATTTTAGAAAACCACACAAAAATCATGGCTAAGGCTTTGAGGAATATTCTAAATTTTCTCTCGAACCTATTCTTCTACCATTTGTGGAGGAAGAATTTCAATCTTCATCATTCAATACCTCTTCCTTGACTAGTGACACTATATCCATCCCTTCTAACTCTTTTTGTTTTAGTCAATTCAATCTCTATAGAACCCCTTGTATTTTATCATAGTGGTGTGACTAAAACCATCCCTTTAGCATATCCTAAATTAATAGGACATGATTCACTAACCATACCTATTCTTGAATGTCAAGATGATGAGTCAATCTTGACTTGTTTGGGTGTTGAAAACTCTTATCTACACAATTATCTTCCATCTGAAACATATAGCTTATTAAATGAATCCACTTTTGATATTAATATTGTGTCTTAGGAAACTTCAAGGATTGTTAAAATTAGGAAATCCTTAGATCCCCAAGAAAACCACAATTTTATGACTTTTCTATTAGACCATAGCAAGGCCTTAGCCTGGTCTTATACTAATATGCCTAGTATTGACCCTGTAATAGTTATCCATAATATCATCACATTTGTTGATACTAAGTTGGTAAAACAAAAGATTTGTAAAATGCATACTTGCATCACACTCCTGGTAAAATAGGAACTACAGTACCTATTATCTACTAATTTTATTTATCCAATTGATTATCTTTAATGGATGTCCAACATTGTTCAAGTCACTAAGCCTACAAGGGAACTTCACATATATACTTACTTTCATGATTTAAATATTTCTTTTCCAAAATATGATTTCCCTCTCCCTAACATAGACTAATTAGGGTACCTGATAGCTAGCCATGGAATGATATCCCTTATGGATGGTCTTTCTAGTTATAATCAGATACTTATTACACTAGAAGATTAACATAAGACTGCATTTATTAATCCTTGGGGGAGATTTTGCTAATGTGTTATGCCCTTTGGACTAAATAACATAGGATCCACCTATCAATAGGCCATACCTTATATGTTTCATGACATAATCCACAAAATTTTCAAAGACTATGTAGATGACCTCCTTGAGAAGTCAAAATTCTACACGGATCACCTATCTATACTTAAAGTTATCTGCTATCGTGTACTCCAATATCATGTGCATCTAAACCTAAAAAAAATCATTTTTGGTGTCTTGATGGGTAAACTCTTGGGTTTCATTATCTCTATTAGAGGAATATTAGTGGATCCTACTAAAATCAAGGCTATAATAGAAATGCCTCCTCCATCAAACCTTAATTAGCTTCATATTTTACAAGGCAAGATCTAGTCTATCCATCATTTTATCTCTCATCTCTCTGATTGATGCCAACCTTTATGCCATCTATTAAAGAAGGCTAGTCTCTTTGTATGGGATTCTTATTGTCAAAAAGCCTTTAATGCACTCAAAAACTATCTTCTAGAGCCTCTAGTCCTCACTTCACCTAAGGAGGGGAAACCTTTCTTCCTTTATATCTCAGTTATTGATCATACTATAGGTGTTATGCTTGCCCATCAAGATGAGCATAAAAAACAATAAGTTATTTATTATATAAGTTGTATCTTCATAGAATATGAAACATGTTATCCACATATGAAAAAACTATGCCTGGAATTGGTTCTTATAGCTTCTAATCTTTGTCATTACCTACTTAACCACAAGACATATGTAATTATGACCATTAATCCCTTGAAGTTCATGCATTCTAAGCGTTATCAAAATCAACGAATGACCAGATGGATTATGCTTCTAGTTGAGTTTGATCTAGAATTTCTCCATTAAAATTTTGTTAAAGGATAGAATATTACTGAATGGCTGGCTGAAACATCTGTTAGTGACAACCAACTAGTCAATTGTTAGTTTCCTGATGAATCTATCTTATCCACTTCGTAATTCATCCAAGAATATAAAATGACTCTATTCTTTGATGGGTCCAAATGTGAGCATGAAGGTGATGCAAGAATTATATTAATCCCTCCTAAAGGTATTCTTGTGCCTTTTATTTTAAACTAGACTTCAATTACACCAATAACATGGCTAAATATGAAGCATTGTTCATAGGCCTCCAAACTACCCTTGAATTAGGAATCATACCCCTTAATATATTTTGTGATTCTTAGCAAGTGGTTAATTAAATTAATGGTATATCTCAATGCAATAATGATATCCTCCAAAGATATAAGACCTTAGTCAATTAACACTTATTAACTTTTAAAATTTATGCCATCAAACTACTCTTAGATCAATTAATAAGTTCATTGATACTATGGCATCTCTTACCTCTTTTATCCCGTCCTCATCTAAGGAGTCCAACCTATTTGTCCTTATCCATCAAGTTAACAAGCCTTCCTACATGAGAATCAATCTTCCATCTATCAATAATATTGAGGAAATCCCATAGGAGCCATGGTATGAATAAATATTTGATTATTTTTCTATAAGTCTATCTTCTCCCCATCTATCCAAAGGTGTTAGGTGTGTCTTCCAATAAAAAGCCACTAGCTATACTATTTTGGGGGGTGTTATTTATAAGCATGGTTTTGATGGCATTCTTCTTCATTATCTCCAAAAACATGAATATACCTTAACTATCTAGGAAGAACATAATTGGTCATGTGGTGGCCACTTTAGTGGCCATGTAATCGCTAAAAAAATATCACATCTAGGCTACCATTGGCCCACTCTAAATCAAGATTGTTGTGCATACTTTAAGAGGTGTGTAAAATTTTAGCAGCATGCAAACTTATCCCATGTCCCTAATAAAACCTTACAGGTAGCAAGGGACTTCTATCCATTCTCCCAATGGGGGATTGATATTATAGGGCAAATCAACCCTAAGTCCTCTCAGCATCATGAATTCATCATTACCGTTATATAATACTTCACCAAGTGGGTGGAAGTTATGCTACTTATCTTGACTAAGGCATAAAATATTATGGAGTTTATCCACTATCACATTATTTGTCATTTTGGAATTCCATATAAAATAATAATAGATAATGGAAAATCTTTCAAGAATAAGAAAGTCCAGGCACTATGTTGCTCATTTAAAATCAAATTAAGTTTTTCCTCACCTTATTATCCTTAGGGCAATGGTCAAGTAGAAGCATCTAATAAAACCCTGGTCAAAATCCATACCAAAGTTGTTAATGAATATGGGAAGGATTGTCATCTTCGTATCCCTTTCACCTTAGGGGCATATAGAAGTAGTATTCAAACCCCTACAAGTATTGCTCCTTTTTCCCTAGTCTATGGTACGAAAGTTGTACTTCATTTAAAATTTCTAATTCTTTCACTTCACGTCTCCCTTAAAGACATCATTTTTTATGAGGATTTTCATCAAAAGCATTTACCCTAGCTCAAACTCTTAGGTGATCATCATATGATAGCCCTTGATCACCTTCATATATATCAAGAATGACTAAAATGAGGATATAATAAACATATAAGATAATGAAAATTTAACATTGGAGACCTTGTACTTAAATAAAATTAACATCTCACTAATATGGAATAGAATAAAAGGGTTAAATTTTCTCCTAATTGGCTTGGACCATACGTCATAACCCTAAATATAGATCTGGGGCATATCATTTGGCCTCTTTTAATGTAAACATGAATGAGGTATTGCAT
>JARHVA010010365.1:117500-142500 GCA_037957365.1 Torreya grandis | reverse complement strand
ACATAGGAAGTTTCAACTAATGATCACTCAAGGCATCTATTTCTCAAATCCCAAATACCTCATTGCATAGCACACATGATCACTATACCTCTATTTCATACAAGACATGTTGATTATGAGTCTCTTCTAAAACTCATCAGTTAGTAGTATCTCTCCTCTTACCTCATTCCATGTATATATTTTAATTTTCATGATTGTTTGTACATATCTTATATAATCATAAAACACAAACATAATATTATATGTGTAAAACACAAAAACATCTAAATATTGAGAAAAAAATAAAAATTTATATTGTTTACATTATTTATACTTTCTATATATTACATATGCTATCTATTTTAGTATGGTTAGTTTTATCATACATACATGATTCAATTTTTATTATCGAGTGGTCATCGATTATTACAAGACTTAGGTCCGATACATAAATCTAGATTTACTATTATCTATCTAATGGGGGCACATACACATATTCATCATTCATACATTCAACCATTAGGGACATTACATACATGGATTTTGGTTAGCCATGTTACATTTAAATACTCTATATCACAGACTTAACATTACTTATATATTGACATTACTTATATATTGACATTAATCATCACATACTCCTCAATTTTTTTGCCGACTACTACTATAGACTCAATTTATGTACATATTTACTCTTATATAGATTTATACCACATGTTCATACATAATTTAATTTCTAACTATCATATTTAAATCTTGATTGTGTCTTTTTTCTTCTACATCTATTTAAGGGTATTTTAATAATTCATTATTCTACAGCTTTACACTAATTTTATTTCATAGTTTAAATACTTTTGACATCTGCCCATGTTTTTGTGTTTGCCTTTTTGATTATGAATGTGGGGATTTAAACATGTCTTTCAATGTGGATCAAAGCCAATGTTTCTTGATGTTTTCATATGTGGACATTTAAACATGTCCTTGTATGTTTGTCTTTTTAATATTTAGTGACATATTCCCATGTCCCTTGTATTGTGGCCCCTTGGTCTACATTGCGTGTCTCATGTGTTTATATATATATATATATATATATATATATACACATACTTTCATGTATGAATCATACATGAAATCATACATATATTATTATCTCTATCTTGAAAACCTTGAGAATGTTAGATCTAACAAACATCGTACATTACCAACTTATACTTAGATTATTATAAATATTGATGTCATGTATACACATTATATTGGTCAATTATGCAAATATCATATCTGCTTAGTTTAACATATACCATAAAAATATTTTATTTTGATGATAATTATTGCATAGGTACAACAACTCACCTCAAAAGAGGGGGATTTAAAGTGGTTTGTCATATAGATTAGACCATTTGAGTGTACTTAGAGTATAGTTTTTAGCATGTAGGAAAAAAAATATAGAGCTTAGAATAAAAAAACACAATGGAAAATAATCAGACATAAATCATTTTTAGTTTTCACAAAAAACATAGAAGGAAATTAGTGTTGAAAATGGGACACTAGCATAATGTGGTACTATCCAAGGTATAATGATATTATCAAGTATCCTAGAAATAGGGCAATCTATATTTGATAAAAATGACATTTTTTATAGCCTAGATTTGCACACAGATTCTATCACAAGTTATCACATTTGATTAGTTTAAGCTCAATTTTTCACGTAATGATACCGGGTTTGATCATATTTTGGGTATCATATATATCATTATCACTCCTATTTTAGTTTCAAATACATAGACATAGATTGCTACAACTCAATCCAAAATCCATATGCATAGATATCAGAATTGGTGGCATGTGTGTGTCACATTATTTACACATGATCAATTTTACACCTTATCATCTCAAATGAAATGGAAAAATACATGTCATTATCTATGTTGTATACTTTAAACACTATTTTCACTAGGTATGACACCCAATTTATGCCTTATTCCATTTATAATGATTTACATTTTTGTGTAGTCTTTAACCTGCATTCCCATGTGCCTAGGAAGCTTATTTGCCATTTTTCATTTCAAATCTTCTAAAAAGCCCCAAAGCCATCCTACACAGTCAAATTTAGATTGTGTAGTTTCAATTACAAATATATCTACTAAACATGGGTTGGCAATAATGGATCATATCCTATTTGAAATCTTAATTCACTTATAAAAGAGGGTTACACAAGCCATCAATCCAATCAAGGTTATTCACAATGTACAATTGACCAAGCAAGGGTGGTAAATGATGGAGTCAAAACTAGATTAAGTTATTGATCCACCAACACATCAGGATTGAGTAAGCCATGAACTTAGTCTAGGATATTCACTATTTGATCACTATCTACATGCACACACAAAAAATGTCTCTAGGTTTTTGCATTGGTTCATGTACCAAATGAGGTGTATTCATTCATTTCCTCTATATCTGATCTATTACTCAATTTTATCTTCATTTTTGATATCTATTAAAGAGTGATTTCATCCAAGTTTCATTTTTAGGATACATAATGGAGCATGCTTCATACACTAAAACCTAGATGCATGGGCTTTAACTTACAAGTCCTTCTTGATACACTTCCTTTCAAATTATCTTAGTATTTTAGTTTGATACATTTATATAATAAGGGAGGAAAATTTAATCATATAATGTCACATGAGATAACCCATCCCTAGTTTATCCCTAGACCTATCTTTGGGCCTCTTTCAATAATTATCTATCTTTCATATGGGCCTTTACACATCCATAAGCATCTAAAAATCAATACCAGACCCTACCCTATAGATTTAAGCTCCTAGTGATTTAGGTTATACCACCTAGACACTATCAATGTACTTTATATGTCATTGCCTTATGCTAGTAACCCACTTTTAGCTCTATTATCCTTTTCCAAATTTTAACCCCAAGGGATATATTTTGAATTCTTAAGACACCTAGGGTTAGCTTAGACCTATTTCAAATCTCACACAAGCACCATATTAGTTTAAATAGATGAATTTTATCCCTTTATCCACTAGATGGAACTGAGATGAAAAATAAACAAATAAGCTTAAAATAAGTTGTAGATAATCAAGGTTATTGATCCCTATTATGCCCTAATTATATAAATAGTCATCTAAAACCATCCCAACTCTAAAATACAAAAATTTACAATCTCAATTCCCATTCAAAGAACTCAAGTTGACACTCATAATATCATTCACTTGCACTTGCACCAAACAATTAAGCAGGAGAACTAAATTAGGATCCCTTCTCTAACTATTGATATGTAGGAAACTCTAAATATAATGGGGTGTTGATTATTTCTAGCTTATAATAGCTAACATCACACTTTTAATAATTATGCCACTCAAATACCCTAATAACATGGAGTTTTAGGGTTTGTTCCTAAATCAACTCTAAAGAGTGGATAAATAGTGAATCAAAGATCATCCGTACATATATAGGTAAGTCAGACTCAGCTAAAGGTGCACTTAGAAGATCAGATAGATTTATACACGAAAGACATTAGCACTAAATGTAGCACACTAATGCCCTAATGCTAATATTAAAGAGAATTTCTAATACATGGACACTATTTATGATGCTAAGATCTGCTTCCACATCAATTTTTAGCTAATATATCATCTCTCTTAATCAATTTATAGCTAAGTACTTATTACTATCATTCATTGATATTTTTAGAAATATCATATTAGGTCAATTCTTGCCTAGATCAGTGGTTGTATTTTTTGAATATTGTTACCTTGATTTATCATACTCAAACCATTTAAAAAACTAGGGTTTAAAATCTTTAAACTCTTAAAAGTTAAATCCTTATATTTTTTAACCATTTAGGACTTAGACATTTAAATCATAAATTGTTAATGAGATTAGGTACATGGTGTAAATTCAAACAAATATTAAAAATAGATATACCAAACTAATTTACCCAAAATGTATTCATAATGAGAAAATTGACTTATTTAGAGTGAATAAGATTTTTTAGAGGTCAGTAAGCCTAAAACAAGCTTGAAGATTAGTTGAGAATATTTTATTCTAGAACTAGAGTTAAAAACTACCTTTAGATAATAACGCAGTGGGGAGGATTACGCATAGTAATGATAGTGTCCAATTTTTAGTGCTAATGTCCTTATATGGAAACTCTACCTAAGATTTCCCTAGGTATTACGAGAAGGTTCTAGGGACATATAGGTGAAGTTTAAGCTTAGGATCCTTCGTGTATGTTAATATTTGTTTGAATCTTTTCCAAAAACTATTAAATATTTTATATGAAATCAAATGAAAAAAAGAAATAAAAACTAGGTTATTATATGTTAAAATCATGTGATACATAACCCCTATTATTCAAACCACTACCTACATTAACCCCAATGATAGGGGTCTCAAATTTTATGTAGTTATCACTTAGGGAATGTGCATAATGAATACATGTGGTATGCTAGAATGAATTTTACTTAAGAGTTTCTTTGATCAAGCTTGAAAGTATATATGTGATTGCTAAGTGGTATGCAATGTGTTGAGTTATACTATTGACTAATTTTATGTAATTATGTGCAAAATTAACAAGTGCTAGATATAAAATTCCTTGTAAATACCTTTATATAATAAATACTTTGATGTGAATGTAAAACCCTTATTTACTAGCTAAAAAGAGGTAAAATAAAGATTAAATCATAAGAGAGTGCTCAAGGAAGAGTTAGGACCCAAAACACACTTAAAGGGATACAATTGGATAGTAGCATTGAACTGGATACTAGTACACCATGCTAATGTCCTAGATCATGATAGTTTTTTGGGATTAAAAAAAAGTAAGCCAAAATTATGGAAAATTGGCCATGGTGCCCTTGGGAGTAGGATGGGATGACATAGGACCACTGAGGGTGCATAAAATAGGATAAACAAGTCATAAAAAAGATCAAAAGACCCAACGTGACCATGTAAATAAGATTCACATTTATCACTAAGACTTTCCTTTGAAAGAGCAAAAGAAGACATAGTACTTGTGATTGTTTGAGAAAATTATGATGTGTACATTTAACCCCCTTTTATTCTAGTAATTCAATGAAATGGAAGTGCTAAAGTAGAATTAAAAATAAAATGTATACTTGAACTTACTTGTGTGATAAATCCATGTGGAGGATGCATGTGCTTTAGATTTGGCCCACTTCTTTGCCAGAAAAGTGGAAAGGAGTTGGAATGGTGTATGTGAAGAGGAAATATATAATGTGGATGCCATAATACTAAATCTAAGTGATGAACTAAGTTTTGAGGATCAAAAACATATTTTGTCACAATCCTGATATGTGAACTGAGTCATGAGAGGTGTCAAAAAAGGTGGAGAACCAAGTGTTGGTTTCCACCACTATAGTATGTAATTTGAATCTAAGAAGTATCATAAATTTGGATAAATAAGCCATGTTTCCTCACTCTGGTATGTAAACTAAATCTAAGAATTAACCTACCTTAAGGTCAACACTATCGTTCGACCTTCTTAATATGAGCTTGGTGATAAACTATGGATCAACAACTATAGTGTACTATATGAGACAACCTTGTGAAATCCTTGAGACATCTTGGTGAAAATATAAGTATATATATAATAATACAAATGTAAATAATGGTATCACGTGTCATCCCATTTATGTAACTTGGTAGAATATTGTGAGATTTTAGACACATAATCTACATCATGCCCCCAAACCTGATATATGAGTAATGTAACTATGTTACCTACATATAGAATTATATTTATATAGGGATGACATACCATGTATGTTCCCCCATAGTCAAATCTAAGATTATAATTGTGTTTAAAACATGTGTAAAATTTGAAAATGGGGACCAATATTTGATAAGATCATAGAACGCTATAAATTTAAGTCATCTTATTTGTCCAAATATCTAATAAAATATGTGTATCTATTTATCTGAGTTAATCTTAACTAATCTAAGTTAATTTTGAACTAATTTGAGTTAATTTGTGTGTTTCAACATCTAAAAAAATCTATGTACCTAAATATTTGAGTCAATTTGAATCAATCTAAACCAATCTGAATCAACTTATGTTTTTTAACTGATATATGTATCTAAATCACTATAGATCTAGGTATTTGAGTCACTATATATCTAGGTATATGAATCATTGTATATTTGGGTACCTAAATTAGTGTGAGTAGTGTATGTATGCACCCCTTTGGTGAGATAGTTGAGATTGTGGTAAGGGTGTTGAAAAAAATTGATGTCAATGAGCATGTTAGTGATAGTTATTATTGCTAATATGAATATAAAATTGATTATTTTGATGTTTGTATGATAATTATTTTGGAAACCTAGGCCAATATAAGCTAGTGGTCTATAGCGGGTTGTTAAGAAAATGTAGGTTTTGTTGTTTTGTGTAATTAATTTGATTGGACTAGTAGTGTACCCATAATATTATGGTGGATATCATGATCAAGTCCCATACATAATAAATAGATCTAAAATCAAAATTATGGTTCCCAAATTATTACATTTGGAATAAACTAGTATCAGTTGGTGAAATCAATATGCAAGATCAACCTTAAGATAGTGGAATTTTTAAAATATGGATTAAATAGGTTGGTAATTAGTTTCACATATAATTTGAACCACCTAATTTGAGAGAAAAATTTGTTCCAAGATTAGAAACATGTTAAGGATATGAGGTGTGAATATGACCCACTACAAGGAGGTAGAGGCACTCATTTGGGTTAGGGAGGAGGTTACCCTTGTAAGGAATCTATCATTTTCCTTATTTCTGACATATTTATTTCCTTTTCATCATTTTAGTGAAAAATTGATAGTTTAGGGCCATATTTTAAGGGACTATGCTAGTCTCATTGGATGTAGTTCTATTATCCTAGGTATAATGTTATTCTCTAGGGTTCAATGTATGTGTCCACTAGATCTAGTATCACCAATTTTGATTTGATTTTGTGCTTGATGACTGTTAATTCATGTTTCATTATCTTCCAAAGATGTTCATTCCATATTTGGTTATCTTTTATAGGCAAATGCACATATGAGGGAGTTTTAGAGTGGATGAATAATGGAGTGTTTTCATTGACTACCCTTGATAGAAGATGAGAGAACAATGATTGATATAGATAGTTTGGGCCACATGGAATCACTTAATCTGATGTCATGGTACAACCATATGATGATGGCATTATGTGAGAGGTGCAACGTTGATACTTGCATATTTCGGTTGCCTACTGCGGAGATCACTATGATGTTAAAAGATGTTTATAGGATATTTTAATTGCCCATTACTAGTCAGAGGGTAGTGTTACAAGAGGCTACTAGGTATAGAGTTATATATCAAGTTAGTAGGTACTTTATATTTATTCCTACTAGGACCCATCGACTAGAGAGTAGTAGTGATTTATTATAGTATTTTATTTTTATGGCTAATGTTATATGGTTTTAAAAGTTTATGGAGGTGATATTGGTCTCCTTTATTGATGTGGATGGGACTGGGGTATATATCTCATATAAGATGCATGGTATATTGAAAAATATAGAGGAGTAAGGGATTGCATATATGTTGGGTTGGATTATACTATCCCACTTGTATCAATATTTATATGATTTTATTGAGGTGATGTGTGTGGGTGACATTGGGTTTTTGACATTATTTCACTATTGGGATTATGGATATATTATAGTAGCTAGATAGGAAGGATTTTTGTAAATAGATTGGGCTTATGCACAAATTTTTGTAGAGATATAAACTGGTATGGCACATATGCCCTTGAGGAGAATTATGCATTATCGATAGGTGTTGGATCGGTTGATAGTTAGAGACATTATTTAGAGACCCTATAATGGATTCAAGGGGTGGCTTAAGGATGGTGTGCAATTAAGGTGGGCTCAAGTGAGCTATTGGTTACATGACCATTAGGTCAATGTCTTTAAGATATTTTAGTATTAGTAGATGACACAAAAAATTTGTGTTATCTAGGATGTACCACCTACACCATTAGTGTGGTTGAGGATTTAGCAGGCACTAGTTAGGTTGGGTAGTAGGCTGAGACCCATAACTATTGATTTGGTTCATATTATAATGATGGAGTATGATCTACTGTTGGATGTACCTAATGTATATGATGTAGGAGTGATTGATGCCTACATAATATGGTGGAGGAAACATAGATTCCCACCACTATTTCTTGGACATGGGGTTATCATGTAAGATGTATTAAATATGGAACCCATTATGGTAGTTGAAGGTATACTGTCATTGTGTATTTATATGTTTTATCTAGTTTATTGTTTAGATAATTGAATGAAATATTTAATAGATTATGTCAATATGTGTAGGTCTGGGAGGTGATGACTATTGGGATACAATTATTGAGGCTTCACTATGAGATATTATATGGTATATCCCTAATGATGTTATGGATGATGGGCTAGTGGAGAGGGCCACAAGGCTTGTAGGCACTCATGCATATTGATTTGATCAAGATACCATTGCTAATATGACATATAGGTAATAAATTATTGATAGGGATGAGGAACATGTTGAGTTGTAGTGGAAATATATGACCACACCCAATGTTTTGGTTGGGGTAGGTTGTGGGATCATGGATGAGTACATCCATATGCATTAAGAACATGTGGTATTGGTGGCCAAGTTGGAAGTATTATAGGTGTGAGAGAGGATATATGCAAGTCTCCATTGAGATCTAGATGAGATGTGAGGGCATCTAGCTCTAGTATTGATGTATTTGAGAGTGAGAGTCATGAGGTTAGCCATAGTGATCAAACTCTGATTATTAAGTGATTATGTATTATGTATATATATTTGGTACATGAGTATTATGTTATCCTCGCATATTAAATTATGGCATATTTTTATTTGAGTAAGTTTTTTAGTTCTATTTATTGATTATGTTTTGATATATTGACGTATTTTTTCATCTATAGAAATGTAATTGATTGATTATATGTATATGTATTTTGAGTAGATATTAAATTTTGATTATGAATGTTAGTTATTAGTTGTTAGTTGTTATTTTTATCATAGTATCATGGTATAACTGAGTGTGGATAAAATTATAGCGGCTTACACTATTTGAATATAGGGCTTGATCCCTCTTTATAGTATTGGTATGTAGTCAACTCTCTTCACAGTGGCATGTTGAGGGTGTCTAGCCTATCCCACTAACAAACACACCTTTTATCTCTTATCAATATGATGACCTATAAACATGAAGGATTAGGGTTTTCTCATAAATTTAATAAAATTAGTCAATCTATAGGGTTTTAGAATTTACGAATGTAGGAAAAGACCTTATAGACATAGACACAAGTTCACCTAGAAGCTCAGGATAGTCCTACACAGATGACACTATCACCAAAATAAGGACACTAATACCACATGGTGATACTTTATAATTATGGTGTTATTATCTAGGAGGTATTTTGACACTTGGATCCTATGTGTGACACTTAGACAAACCTTTGACTCAATTTTTAGCCTCTAAATCATCCATCTCGATTGTTTTTTAATTTCATATTTTCACTATTTATTACTATTTTTATAAATTTCAAAGTTAGTCAATTCTATAAAAAAAATAGTGGTTGTATTTATTGCATATTTCTACCTTGATTTACTATACCTAGCTCTTTAACAACATAAGATTTACATTCATCTATGTCATAAATGGTTAAAATAGTTTCACATATTCTCTAACCAAATCATGTGTAATATAAGTAAAATAACCTATGAAATATCTAACATATGCCTCTGATATTCCCCCAATTCATGCCAATAAGATTAAATATGAATAATGTAATCCCAATAAATATGTGACATGTGCCTCACATTCCCAATTTGTGTTAATATGAGTAAATATGTGCCAAAATTTGATCAAATCTTAACTCATTAGAATTAGAATAAATAATATAAACAAATCTAAGTAAAATTATGCTTAAAATATGTATAAATGAATCTATGATGAATTGAAATTCTATGTAAATATAACTTTATATACATCTTTTTCAAAGTGAGGTATGTAGCCTACAAATAGCTTATCTCAAAAGAAAATAATTATTCAAACCATGTTATGTTCAAAGAGATGTAAACATGTTAATCATGTACTAACCCAATTATATTATGTTATCATATAAATATAAAATCATTTTAACATATATGAAATATGTATTGTAGGCATACAAGTGTCCTGTCTTGAAGATGTAGTAATTATGGAACTTTTGGGAAAAATAGAAATAATGAGATGCATGATATGGATTATGTTATTTCACATAGGTGACATAATACATGATATGTATCATGAAATTCCAAGCATTGAAATAAAATTTCTATCCACAGACAAATGTGATGGCCATGAAGCACATAGGAAATCATAGTAACACACTTGATGATAGTTAATGTTAAATAGAGAACACTAGATTTTATACAAAACCTCACATGAATGTGCAATCTAAAATCACATATGTACCTTGAAATAGTGTAACTTTAAAATCAATATCTACCCGCATACCAAAATTAGTTATCTACATTTAATAATAATCAACGTGCTCTCTTGATAATTGAATAGGTGTACATAAACTACAATAATTTTATATTTATATAAAATTAACTCAAATCAAAACAATATTATCATAGGAAATGATATCCAACAACTATGATGCATAAAAAGGGGACTTGAAATATGAGTGCATTGATTTGGAATGGGTGGAATGTCAGCACAAGAGAATGATTGGTTGTCTATAAAATGTGTATTAAATATAGAATGGTTAAATCCAGAGAGAAAAATGAGCCCATAAGAAGAAATGAAGACAATAGAAATATATAAAATGCACTAATAATTCCTAATTTATATCAATTATCAACAAATAAATAAGTAAACTAAAATCCATTAAATATAGAGACTAATAAATGTGTATGGGAAATTTTTAGGTGTATAAAAAATAATATAATTAAAGAGATACTTCTATCTTCTAAGTTATATACATTCAAATTATAATTTCCTTAGTTCCACAATTAATTGTTCCAATTCATCTTAGTATAGTTTCAATTCAACTTAATATGGTTCAAACACAACATAAAATGGTTTCAAATAATATAATTTTAACCTTAATATGTGGAAAAATAAACCTATCAGTGAAATATCTTCCTTTTATTTGAATTGTCTAACAAAATACATAGTTTAATTTTACTATGGCATTGGGGGAATGAATCATCAATTGACATTAAATGTTTGTGACTTGATGCATGGGGTGTACATGATCCAATTATATAATAGATTGATCCAATTATTTTATTAGATCAATACTATACAAAATTGGGGCCAATTGAGTCCCAATTGAAAGTAGATGGTCATAATTTGTTGTACAAGGCTCCATTTTTGTAAATTATGTAGTAGATAAAACTATTACTCTAATGGTTCAACATTTTACATAAATGCACCCAATAAAAACAAAATTTAAATTAGATGGTCATAATTCATTAAAAGAGTATCATTCATTCCAAATTATATATAAAATTAAACCAATTTCTTGATTGCATTAACACGGTATACAATTAGGGCCAATTAAGACCAAATTGACACTAAATGGTCATAATTGATTACACAGGACATGGTTGGTCCTAATTGTCTATCAAATTGAAAAACTTACTTGATTTTTTCAATATGGTATGTAATTAAGACCAATCAAGCCTCATTTAAAATTAGATTTCCATAATTGGCCATACATGGTGTTTTTAACCCTTGTTATGTACTAGATATTACTAATTACTTTATTGGTTCAATATGCTAGTGTTTTATCTTAATTTTTATTTAGTTTGGTATAATAATTTAATACATAGGATAATTCATATTCTTTAATATATATTTAAATTAAAAAAATATAAATTTAATAATAGATTATAATTTATTAAATTCACATGCTATAATTATAAATGACATATAAGATATGAAACTTAACTTATTTTGCATCTATGCAAATTAGTGAATATATATAATGGGATTTCATTCAATTCAATTAGGAAATATATATAATTGGGTCTATGTAAATCAATGACTAAGTAAAACACCTCCAACATTACTTAGAGGCATGTGGCTACCAGATGCATCTTCCTTTTACCAAATTCATTTGGCATACTTGTATGGATTTTCAAAAGTATGTGACTAATGTATATTTATATACCTTCATACCTATGTGAATAAATTTTTATTACTTATCCTTTCCTTAATAAACCATATTGAGATATTGATTATAATTTTACTAATACAAATGGTTAAGTGAGATGGGTTGTGTTGGCTTCAACCACTCCACCACTAGGCGACTCAGTTTTTTTTACATTCCAATACTTTAAATAGGGTTCAAATTGCATGTATTTATCTCATTAAGGTGTATTTTATGTTGAATAATTTATATATATATATATATATATATATATATATATATATATATATATATATATATATATATATATATATATATATATATATATATATATTTTAATATAAGTAAAGGCATTCAACACTTGACTATCTATGATTTTGACTTTGTACTAATATTTAGACCTAGTGAAGAATAAATGAGTTCTAGGTTCCTTATAGATATTAATAGGATTAACCTTAACATGCTTATATATATGAATCATTTTGGTAATTTCCTTATAAACAAACTTGCAAAAATTATGGGCCAACCCAAAGGAACAATTTGAATTTCAAAAAAAGGCATTAAATGGCATGTGGTTGAGTCTAACCAAGGTAGATGAATCTAATAGCAAGGACCCTCTGACTGTAACTAGATATGTTCATGAAATAGTGATACAATATCAGGTGACAATTTGTGTAAGATATTATCCTATGTAGGTAGATACTAGTGAAATACTATTTATGAGTAATGATAATTTAGGAAGTTTAGGCCCATAGTTTGAATTTGTAAGAAAGAATGTGAACAAGATTCATGTATGTATTAAAAAGTAATATTTGTTAAATATTGGTCAATAATTCACATTGAGAATTACCTATTAATAAATTTGTGTATTTACACAATTTCATCCTTTTAATCTAGAATTGAAAAGGCTAGATTAAAATGAAAGCTAAGCAAAATTTTAGATTCATACAACACAAGGATTTTAGATTCAATATAGGTAATGCATTGGGTATAATTAAGCAAAATATGAGTAGATAAATTTGAATAATCTTTCACATATTCTATGCATATGCATAAAATCATGTGTAATTTAAGTCAAATAACCTATGAAATATTAGGAATATGCCGCTCATATTCCCCTAATTCATCCCAATCTTATTAAATATGAATCATGTAAACCTGATAAATATGTGATATATGCCTCACATATGCTTCCAATATATGTTAATATGAGTAAATATTTGTCAATTTTTTATAAAATCTTAATTGATCTAAATTATACTGAATAATCCAAACAAATATAAGTAAAATTGTGCTGAAATATATTTAAACTAATCTATGATGAATTAAAATTCTATAGAAATCTAAATTTATATACACTCCTTTTTAAGTGATGGATGTATCATATATATAACTTGTATCAAAATAAAATAATTATACACACCATGCTATGTTTAAATAAATGTTAACATGTGATAACCCAAGTAGTTTATGCTACCAAAAAATATCAAATCATTTTAAGATATATGAAACATGTATCCTAGGAATACAAGTGGCATGTCTAGTAGTTGTAATAATTATGAATATAGTAGTAAGATTCAAAATAATGATCATGTAATTATTATGCCAAAAAAAAATTACACACGATATGGAAAATGGTATTGCACATAGGTAGGACAATGCATGATATGGATCATGACATTACAAACATAGCAATACAATTTATATCCACACATAAATGGAATGGACATGAAGTAAATAGGAAATCATAGTAACATTAATGATGAAATCTAATGTTAAATAGAGAACAATGCATGTCATATAGAGGAAATCCAATACCATACATGTCTAAATCACACACAGAAATTAATGTCATGCATAATATAAAAAATATCATAGAAATAAATGATCACACAACATACACTCAATGATATGTGATCAAATAAATATTCAAATAATTCAACACACAATCAGTGTTACATCATGTAACACATAACAACAAAAATCATACATAAAAAAAGTACAAATGGTCTAAATAATCAATGTATATCCTCATGACATATGGTAAATTATAAATCAATACACATAAGAGTAGGAAATGTGTGCATAATTTAAGTATCTCAATATGATAAATTAAATTCTCATAAAAATATATAACCTATGTAACTGTGTGAAGATTCCTCGAATATAGGTATGGTCCTAATATAAGAATTAGCAACCTCTAGGTTTAGGAATTTACTACATCTATGAATATCCATGTAATACATCTATTTGTATGTCATGCATTCTAGTCATTTACACCTATGAAACATGTGCATATGTAGAAAATAATATGAATATTTATTCTACCATGTCATGATAAATAAAATGTACTAATATGTAAACTAGAAATATAATTTATGCATAGGTATTTTTTTTATTATTTGAATATTTTAATTTTATGTATAATTTTCATATAACTATCTATGTATGAATAATTCAAACCAATTATCCCATTAATGAGATGCATGAGTATATGATCAAGGATAATTTTTGTAAATGTCAATCACCATGGATGAGTAGCAACATTTGTATGCATTTGTGTGTTTGAGAAATGACATGTTGTTGTAATATTTCCATGGTTATTACCATCAACCTATGAATTATACATAGCTATAATAATTATAGTATCACATGGTATTCACTATATAATTTAAGAATGTGTCTCTGTTCTCCATGGAACACATAGACCAGTGTAGAAAATTTTATAGAATGTGATGAAATAGAGTATGTTATATAGCCAAATTAGTATCCTTATGAATTGGTTTTATTAATATTAGTTTACAAGGAAATTAAAATACATTTTTATAAAATTTATATGAAGGGAGAACTTAAATAGGTTGTACATTAGGTAATGGATAAAATTAGTACATAAACATTTTTGGCTAAAAAGAAATTAAATGCTTCAATATCTTATCATTGATACAACATGTGATTATATACATCACAAAAAATAGTTATGAAAAACGTAAATTCTTAACCTCTACAAAACTGTAACTCCTAACTAAAAATATAATAGCCAAATAAACAACTATACTAAAAATATAATGTAATAATTAAATGATATGCTAACATTACCCCCTTTATTACATTGTTTTTACAAATGTACACATGAAATAGATCAAATTTCACATTTCTAAGTGACTTGGTGAGTATATCTGCTATCTGTGAATCTATTTGGTAGTACTAGAGTTAAATGTGATGGTTTAAGACTTCTCAAATTTAGTGGAATTAGACCTCAATGTTTTTGGTTCTTTCATGAAATACTATAATCTTGACAAGCTTCAACACACATTGATTATCATATAAAATAATTGGTCGTTGGTTTTCAAGAATGTCTATGTCAGATAGAATACAATGTAACCAAATTGATTTGAACATAGATATACATGTGACATGATATTATTCCTCTTTGGATGAAAGAGAAACAATATATTTCTTTTTAATAATCCATGAAATCATTCCAGATGAGAGTTAAAAATATATATCTTGAAGTTGATTTCCTGTCATCAACATATCTAGTATAGTCTGAGTCTAGGTAACCATAAAAGAATAAATATGAGTTTTTCTTATACTCTAGATGATGATATACTATACCTTAGACATATATCAAAACATGCTTCATTTTTAACCAATAAAACTTCTTTGGCTCTTACATGAATCTCAAAATATAGATGACAATAAAGCATATCTATAGTCTAGTATATGTAATGTAAATGAGACTCCCAACAAACTTCTTATAGTGAGATTCATCTACTTGAGGTTAATCTTGAAATTTAGATAGTTTCAAACCTCTCTCCATTAGAATTGACATTGGTTTATGTTGGCTAAAAGATTTGTACTTGTCTAAAAATGTTTTATTCTGACTCTATACCCCTTTCTTTCATGAAAAAATAAGTTAAACAACAAATGGGTGAACTATCAAGAATAGTTCCCCTCTGAATTAAGGTAAAACTCCCTTTAAGATCTTCAATGAATTCAAATTATTCTAATTATTTAGATTAACTTTTAATTAGAAATCATTAAAGGCAAACTAACATCCATACATCATCATGCTATGAATGTGATATCTTTCTTCTTTACAATATCTTTTGGTGATAGAATACATAGATTCCATCTTCAATATTGATCAGATATATAAATATGTGTATTAATAAACTAATAAATAATAAAACATATATGATGAGTTATCCAATGAAAGAAAAATTACCACATGAAAGAAGAGTTCACACAAAAACCTCATTTCAAATAACTTAAACACACAAATTTAAGACTACAACAATCATTTCTCTTTTTCATTCATAGATGAAAAATGTTTTAGACAAACATCATATATATTTTAAAATAGAAAAAATTTATCTCTAAAATTCCTTGTATCTTTTGCTTAACTTTTCATATCTCAGTTTTAACAACTAAAAACATATATATAGTTACCCTAATTAACCATTCTTTTAAACCCAGAGTTTAAAACAAACTCTGACCCATATATGATTTGGTTTCATACAAGTTCATTGAAATAAAAAGTTTTTGAAAATAATTTCAACTAAATAACTAAACAAAGAAATTATGCATGAAAGATCATGACTGGGGTAGTGGATTAGAATCTCCAGATTTGCTTTATCTGGTAGGGGAGACACATTGCACCTTCCATTATAGAAATGCAGAAGTAAATTCTTGGATTTTTAAGAAGATAGGAATGCCAATGTGTTTAATCCTTTCTTTCCAAACATCTTTCTCTCTTTGAATTTTTGCCACTTTCTCCACATGCTCCATGAGTGCATCGACAGAGAGGTGACGAAGTGATTCTATCTTTGATATCCAAGAGAAATCAGTAGTTAATAGGTTGTCATTTTTTTTAACAAAACTAATATTCTCTCTTAAGGATTGAACCACAGTATCAATATCCTTCTTTTGCTCCCCATCATCTTTTATATATTTCACATCAGTGCATTCCAAATCATGCTTCAAAGACTGGGTAAACTTAGTTCTTTCTTTAATCATTTTTGTAAATTCAATTTGCCTTTGATGAGATATTGAGTTTCTCCATCCAATTTTTTTGTTTATTATAGACAGTGTGTCATCATTTAGACTTTTCAAATTCTTTTCTGATAAAAACTTTGTTACCCCATATTTCTGAACTTCATCAATTTGATTCATCACATTCATCCATTTCCTTTCATATTTTATGCAGGAAACATTTTATGTTTTCATATCCTTCATAGTAGCCATAGTTTCATCATATATAATTTTCAATTCATTAATGTATTCTATACCCTTTTTATGATACCATCCAACCAATCATCAAACACTCTAGTCACCATTTTGTTCCTATGTTCTGATCTAGCATTTTCTAGTTGACTAGAGATTTTGGGTCAAAAGATAGAGGTATTTGAGAAACAAGTTATGGATTTGGATTATGAATGGCCTCAATATCCTCTATCATTTATTTTAAAGTTTATTTTAACTCCCTCTTATCTTTTTCATCCTTCCAACCATGGTTGACTATCTTTTTGGTTGATGCTTCTAAATGGTGCACATCCGTGACATGTGATCTAGCCCCAAGGTCTATTCTCTCTATTATGAAGTCTTAAATTGTGGGGTCCTAAACTTCTTCAATAGTTGTCATCTAGGCTATTTTTGCACTCCAATTCCTCATATTAGGGTCAATGTCCACCTTGGATATGGTTTTAAGCATTTTGGATTTAGGGGTCTTTCCCAAGCACTTGCTAACCATGTCCTCCAATGGTAATGAAAATGGAACTATTTTTATTTTATCGCTAATTGAGATTTGTAACCATTTTGGTGTAAGGGCTAGAACTTCTTTACCAGGGTTTAGTTGTTTAGAAGGCACATTTGATATCATCATTAGGTCAATAAAATCTAAAGCAACATCTACTTGTTGGTTCATACTAATTTCTTCTATCATTGGTGAATCAAATCCTTTACCACCTATTACTTCCCCTGAATCTTCTATAGATTTCAAGTCCACAACTATTCTTTTTTAGATATCCTTCTTATTCTTAATTTTAGTCCTTAGTCTGGTATTATGAGGAGGTGAATAGTTGTAAGGGTTTTCTTGGACTTATTGATAATAGAACCCTTTTGAATTTTTGGATTGGGAGTACCTACATCACAAATAGTAATAAGCTGATTAGAAGACCTTATTAGAGATGGTGATTCACCAATTGGTGCACATCATTGGGAATCTTCGTTTTGAACCTCCTTCAGTCTACAACACCTTAACAATTTCTCAATTCTCCTTATCACTGTGAGAGTTTTGACTTCAATTTGATCCTCTTCATCTTTATTCCAATCAAATTCTAGAATTGGTAGCTATTTTACTTATTCAAAATGAGGATCAACCACTTGTTCTTCATCATCAATTATTCTAGAGATATTCATACTAAGATTGAGTGTAATTATTTTCCCCAAGGAGAACCTTCACCAAAGCTTTCTTCTAACTTCAAATTCATCTAGACAATCCTCCCAATAGTCCTCAATCTGGGGAATGTGTGAAAATCCCATTCTAAAATCTAGATTGTCCCTAGCAAAACCTTTGTTATCAAATTGGGGTCTGGCATTATAGTACTGAATATTGAACTTTTTTTAGGTCCACTTCCAAATTTAAAGCATCAAAAATTGACTAGCATGAAAAGTGTCCCAGTTCAACAGGAAAATATATGCCAAATTATTTATTCATTAGAAATTTCTTATCTACATGGGCTAGTTGCCTGCAAACTTCTATCAATAAAAAGTAGTCAAAAACATATCTGGGCAACTTCACTGGTTTTTGATCAAAACCATCAAATTTGATATAAGTAAATTTATAAAATTAAATGAGGAACTACCATAAATACTAATTAGGTGTATGGCTTCATCAGACATTCTCTTATTAACATTACTTACCAATTCATAAGTCATCCTACTATTAAAAACATCGTTAACACTTCCATAGTTTTCATAACAATTTTGTATCTACAAATGTGGGAAATAATCATAAATTATGTTGTCTTCAACTAAGGATATATGAGGCAACCCTCTCCATCTCTTGTAGATGCTAAGAAGTAATTACTCAAACAAAAGAGATATGAAGACATATAAAAATCCTTATTGCCCAAATAATTACTCAAACTCAGATGTAAACATTTAGCTATGATTTCTACCCAATCCAAATACTATTCTCCTTAGAGGATCACCTGAATGAATAAGTACATCTATTCCTCCCAACAAAATGCTTTGGAGTTACCCTTTAGCCTATGTATCAACACCACAATATCCTTTACTTTTTCTATCATGTGATCTCTTGTTAGTGGTCTAGGAAGTCTTGAACCTCCTTTTTGAAGTTTTAGTAACAAATTTCTCATAATTATGCTCTTGTAGTTTGCTTTCTTTAATGAAAAATGACCTTAAGAAGAAGTAATATTAAGATCAAAATATGGCTCCTTGGGTAGGATTTTCATCACAACCATTAGGGTTTGTCTATTTTCAAGTAGTAACACATCACCATCCATGTTTCTGATACACCTATTTTGGGGGTCGTATCTACTCATACATTCCAAAACTAATTTAGGGAATTATACTGCCATGGGAAAGACTACAACTTTGACTAAACCACGTTCCAATATTTTTTCCATCATAGGATTTGACATAGGATTTTTAACTATCTCCATAAAATCCTCTAAATCATATTGAGCTAGAGAAGTATCCCTAAATTCAGGAAGAGAACAAACAAGACCAGGACTATGTTCGTAACTAAGACAAGTAGATTTCATGGCTACCAATTAGAGGTTATAATGAATAATTCTTTGAACTTCTTAAATAATACCAAAAACTCAAAATGATTCTCCTTTCAAAAAAAGTAATATAATCAGCTTATAGGAAAAGTTGAACTCACCTTCAACGGATCAAAAATTATTGTAAACCTATGCAATGAAAATCTTATACCTCCAATGCTACTCTCCTTTGCATGAACCTGTGTATTTATTATTAAAAATTCTTGTCATTTCTTGATAAAGGCATGAAATCAAGTTGAATAATTATTGGATCAATTAACTTGTGCTAAACTTGTTTGATAGGACACAAATTTTGATAGGTGCTTTAATTGTAAGTAGTCTTCACACACGACCTTAATGTATAATGATTACTCATAACCTTTCAAAATTAGAACTTTCTATTTCATAAATTATTTTGGATATATTTCCCTCTAAATGATTTACTTATTTTAAAATCTCCCATAAATTTTGACTTAAAAGACTTTGAGAAAGGTGGGACTAAAGTAACAGAATGTTGAACCTTTGAACTCTTGAAATGAGGTTCAAAGCGAAGGTTCAAAGATATGAATTGAGTTACACAAAGGGACCAATAGCTCATGGCTTTTGAGAAATATTGAACTGTTGAAATCTTGAACCATTGAACTCTTAAACCATTTAATTCTTGAACTTTGAAAAGAGTTCAAGTTCAAAGGTTCAATTCTTCAGTAATTTCTCACATATGAAGATAAGTGGATAAAATTTCAAAACAAAGAGCCGACTTAAGAAATAAACATATAATCAATAAGGTAAGATGGTGGGTCAACTTTCACTTAGGGAAGGTTCATAAAAAATGAATAATGGTGAATTAAAAGGTAACATTGGCTCTGACTGGGGACTGCATTTTATGATAAAATATAGAGAACTCAAAATCTCTAGTTACGCAAAAATTGAAACACTAGGATGGAAGAAAAAGAAACAAGGCAAACCCAAAACTAGAAAAGAAAAACCAAAAACAAATGACAACAAAGGAAAGACTAATTACAAAATAGGGGACACCTATTTTATTGTTGATATAATTTAAGGTCCTATCCATTATAATATAGGGGTAAAATAGATAAATCTAGATATTCTAATTTAATATAATTAGGACCTAGTACCTGATGAATCTTGAAAGGTCCCTTCCAAAGTGAGTCAAATTTTCCATGTGATCCTTTAGGTTCTCTCCTCTTATCCCATAACAACACTTCATTTCCTTCCATGAATTTTCTAGGTCTTGTGTTTTTTTATCAAAAATCTTTTTAACCCTGGCTTTATGAGCAGTAATCTGATCAACCAATTCATTCATTTCCTCCTCAATCCTAGTTAAGGACATAGCTCTTTTATCTAAGTAATCCTAAAATTATTGATCTTAAATGACATTCTATAATTTGGCTACAAATAATTCCAAAGGTAATGATAACTGCATTCCTATTCCATAAACTAGCACAAAAGGCACCATTCCTATTGTCCTTTTTGGGGTTACCCTATTAGCCAAAAGTGATTCATATAATCTTTTATGCCAATATTTAGGATTATCACTCACCAATTTTCTCATGATGGCTATCAAATTTTTATTCCTTGACTCATCTTGTTTGTTCCCTTGAGGGTAGTGGTCTGATGAGTGAGAGAGAGATATATTATGCCCATATAAAAAAGAAGTAAGTTTAAATGAGGAAAATATAGTGGCATTATCTGCTACAAGTTTTTGAGGGACATCAAAATGCATTAGTATATTCTCTTTGAGAAAATTACACACTACTTCTAAAGTGGTTCTCTTCACAGGGACTGCTTCAAACCATTTTGTAAAATAGTCTATTGCTGTAAGAATGTGTGTGTGTCCAAAACTTTAAGAAGGTGAGAGAGGCCCAATAAAGTTTAATCCCAATTATTTTAAAGGTTCTTCAATAATGATAGGCCTCAGAGGCAATGTTGCAAGTTGTGGCCTTCCTAAAAACATTTTGCATTTTTCATAGTTAGCTACCCATCTGTATGCATCTTTAAACATACCCAGCCAATAATAATAATTTCTAAGGATTTTGAAAGCTATGACTAAAGAAGAGAAGTGTCCACCGTAGGCTTCATTATGAAAAATTTACAAAAGCTTTTGTTTTTGTTCTTTATCGACACATCTTAGAAAGGTTCCATCTATTCCATTTTTATATAAGACATTACCCCAAATGACATATTTTGTAGCTTTTAACCTCATATTCATTTTTTCCTTTAGGGATAAGTGATTGGGATAGCCTCCATAAGTAAGATAGTGTGCCACATCTAGGAACCATGGGTCTTGTAAACTTACCAACAGGATAGTAGGAAGTTCTCCTTCTTATTGTTCCTTACTTTTAGTAATAAATTTGCATAGACCTTGACCTTTAACTAATTTGGTTAGCATAACCTCCAAGTCATATTCTTGAATTTTAGCAACCCATTTTGTTCTATTGTTCATCCCAACATCCTATTGAGTAAGAATGCTTTTTACAGTCAAACTAGGCATAAATACAACTCAATGAGAATGTAGAATGTAACATCTAAATTATTTGATAGCCTTTACCACAGTGGAATCTTGCTTCTCAGTTAAAAAATATTTAAGTTCATGTTTCATGAGAGGAACACTCATAAAGGCTATTGGGGTTTCTACATTCAATTCATTCTTCTGTAGTAAGATACCAGACATGGTATGCTTTGAAGCATAATAATAAATAATAAAATCATTTTAGAAATTAGGGTTTAGCAAAGTAGGATTTTATACAATTTCTTCTTTAATATCTTCAAATGATTTCTTAGCAGTCTCATTCCATCTGAATGTCTAACTTTTACTCATCATCCCTACAATATGTTTTGTAATTTCAGTAAAATTAGGAATGGACCTTTTGAGGAAGTTAATCTGGCCAAAGAAAGACTTAACTCCAGTCCTATTAGATGGAAGACTTAGATATTGTATTGATCTAACCCTTTTTGGATCAATCTTGATTCCATCCTTTGAAACTAGATGTCCCAACAACTTACCTTTTGTTACATAGAAAACTGACTTCTTAGGATTAAGAGATATCACATGACTCCAACACCTTTGCAAAATGATCTTTAGATCTTTCAGATGATCCTTTATTTTTATAAATAAAATAGTTAAATCATCAAGATAAATGAAAATTATTATATATTTTAGATCTCTAAAGGATGAATCCATCGCTTGTTAAAAAGTTTCACCAGCATTAACTAAACTAAAGGGCATACAGTTATAGGCAAAAGTTCCCTGTATAGTGAAAGCAGTTTTATGTTGATCGGATGTAACTGCACTTACTTGATTATAACCTGAGAATCCATCTAACAACTATTTGTAAAATGTGATCCATCACAGGTAAGGGATAATTATCTTTCAAACTAGCTTGGTTCAGATTCCTGAAATCAACACAGATTATAATTTCTCTATTCTTTTTGCATACTGGGATAATGTTTGCCACCCAGGTGGAGTGATGAATCAGATAAATAATCCTAGCCATCAACATTTTTTCAATCTCCTTAAAGATAGCCTCAATAACCATTGGGTTATAGTTTCTCAATTTTTTCCTAAATGGACTTCTATTTGTTTTTAATAGAATATGATGCTGAAATTACCCACTCCTAAAATCCTTTAGGTCATCATAGCACCAAGCAAAGACATCCTTATACCTAATAAATAGATTAATCAATTTTTTTTCTCCTCTAGAGAACAACACCTATAAATAGAAATCCATTTAGGATCAGTTTTACTTCAAATGTTTATCTTCTCATAATCCCCCAATTTGTTAGGATTCTAAACAATTTTGCCTTTGTTATGTTCATCTTGTTGAGTGAAAAAATGTTTTGGAGAGACCAATCCTTTGGGGATTTTGTTTTAATTTAACTAAATTGCACCATCCTTTGAATTAATCCATGGATCAAGACTAAATTATTTATATTCTTCTTTAGAACCTTCAAAATAAGTCCCCAAGAACATCTTAGCATTCTCTAAGAATTTTTTGATCTACCTATCATTCTAAAAAACTTGCCAATTTTTAGCATTATTTGGGAGATTAGGATGGTAGACCAGTTCTATTCTATATGAATCCTTTTTGAAATTAAGGTGTGGGAGAAGAAGAGAAGCTGACATTACTAGAGAATTTGCCCATGTGTTTATCTCTAGGAATTGCCTCAATAGAAAAGGCATCAAAATATTCTATCTCATCCCAAACTTTATTCCTATAATGTCTCAATCTTTCATTTTTAACTAAAAAAATGCCTCTCACCTATGTAACAATTAATTTAGCATCTCCTTTTACTCTAAGTATCTTTATACCTTTTCCTTTGGCTTCATTTAACCCAAAAAATAGAGCCTCATACTCTGCAGTGTTATTAGTGTTTTTAAATTATAACTTGAAAAAGTAAGGAAAAATTTTACCTTTAGGTGAGATCAAAACAACCCCTGCTCCTAAACCAATGGTAGCACAACTACCATCAAATTCCATGGTCAATAGATCATTTGAATGAATAGGCTTTGGGATGGATTCTTCCTTCATCTCTTCAGTAGAGAGAAAATAGTTACCAAATTCACATTATTTAAATAGAATCTGAGACTTAGGATCATCAAAAGGCTATACAGTAAATTTGTGTTTAGGTTCAGGTTCTAGTTTAACTTTCTATTTTCCCACTAGAATTGTAGCTTCTAACCAATCTAATTTAATCTTCCCACCTAAATCTTTATAAAAAGTCCTACTCAACAACATCCCATAACTAGCAAGAATATCTGCTACTAAAATAGTCAACTTCACTCTTTTATCAGGATAGGTTGCAAGAACAACCCATGCATCTTTAATATGTCTGAGCAAAGAAATATGTTTGCCATCCATGGAGTAACACCTAACAAATGTTTTTGTAAGGGATAGGCCTAGTGCTTTAGCTACAAAAGAACGCATAATATTATCAAAAGCACCTAAGTCTATGATACAATTACTAAGTTTATGGCCATTTATGAATAAAGAAACATAAAATGG